>SZWC01014182.1:0-62650 GCA_023375785.1 Penium margaritaceum | reverse complement strand
GCAGCACTCCGCAACCAGTTCGCACCACTCCGCAACCAGTTCGCACCACTCCGCAGCCAGTTCGCACCACTCCGCAACCAGTTTGCACCACTTCGCAACCAGTTCGCACCACTTTGCAACCAGTTCGCACCACTCCACAACCAGCTCGCACCACTCCGCCTCTAGCTCGCACCACTCCGCAACCAGGTAGCACCACTCCGCAACCAGGTAGCACCACTCCGCAACCAGTTCACACCACTCCGCAACTAGTTCGCACCACTCTGCAACCAGTTCCCACCACTCCGCAGCCAGTTCGCACCATTCCGCAGCCAGTTTGCACCACTCCGCAACCAGTTCGCAGCACTCCGCAACCAGTTCGTACCATTCCGCATCTTGTTCGCACCAATCCGCAGCCAGTTCCCACCACTCCGCGACCAGTTCGCACCACACCACAACTAGTTCGCACTTCTCCGCAACCAGTTTGCACCAATCCGCAACCAGTTTGCACCACTCTGTAACCAGTTCGTACCACTCCGCAACGAGTTTGCACCGCTCCGCAACCAGTTCGCACCACTCCGCAACCCGTTTGCACCACTCAGCAACCGGTTCCCACCACTCCTTAACCAGTTCGCACCACTCAGCAACCAGTTCGCACCACTCTCCAAGCGGTTCGCACCACTCTGCAACCATTTCGCACCACTCCACAACCCGGTCGCACCACTCCGCAACCAGTTTGCACCACTCGGCAACCGGTTCGCACCACTCCGCAACCAGGTCGCACCACCCCGCAACCAGTTCGCACCACTCCGCAACCAGTTCGCACCACTCCACAACCAGTTCGCACCACTCCGCAACCAGTGCGCACCACTCCACAACCAGTTCGCACCACTCTGAAACCAAATCGCACCACTCCACAACCAGCTCGCACCACTCCGCAACCAGTTCGCACCCCTCCGCAACCAGTTCGCACCCCTCCGCAACCAGTTCGCACCCCTCCGCAACCAGTTCGCACCCCTCCGCAACCAGTTCGCACCCCTCCGCAACCAGTTCGCACCCCTCCGCAACCAGTTCGCACCCCTCCGCAACCAGTTCGCACCCCTCCGCAACCAGTTCGCACCCCTCCGCAACCAGTTCGCACCCCTCCGCAACCAGTTCGCACCCCTCCGCAACCAGTTCGCACCCCTCCGCAACCAGTTCGCACCCCTCCGCAACCAGTTCGCACCCCTCCGCAACCAGTTCGCACCCCTCCGCAACCAGTTCGCACCCCTCCGCAACCAGTTCGCACCCCTCCGCAACCAGTTCGCACCCCTCCGCAACCAGTTCGCACCCCTCCGCAACCAGTTCGCACCCCTCCGCAACCAGTTCGCACCCCTCCGCAACCAGTTCGCACCCCTCCGCAACCAGTTCGCACCCCTCCGCAACCAGTTCGCACCCCTCCGCAACCAGTTCGCACCCCTCCGCAACCAGTTCGCACCCCTCCGCAACCAGTTCGCACCCCTCCGCAACCAGTTCGCACCCCTCCGCAACCAGTTCGCACCCCTCCGCAACCAGTTCGCACCCCTCCGCAACCAGTTCGCACCCCTCCGCAACCAGTTCGCACCCCTCCGCAACCAGTTCGCACCCCTCCGCAACCAGTTCGCACCCCTCCGCAACCAGTTCGCACCCCTCCGCAACCAGTTCGCACCCCTCCGCAACCAGTTCGCACCCCTCCGCAACCAGTTCGCACCCCTCCGCAACCAGTTCGCACCCCTCCGCAACCAGTTCGCACCCCTCCGCAACCAGTTCGCACCCCTCCGCAACCAGTTCGCACCCCTCCGCAACCAGTGCGTACCACTCCGCAACCAGTTTGCACCACTCCCCAACCAGTTTGCACCACTGCGCAACCAGCTCGCACCACTCCGCAACCAGGTAGCACCACTCCGCAACCAGTTCACACCACTCCGCAACTAGTTTGCACCACTCTGCAACCGTTTCGCACCACTCCGCAACCAGTTCGCACCACTCCACAACCAGTTCCGACCACTCTGCAACCATTTCGCACCACTCCGCAACCAGTTTGCACCACCCCGCAACCAGTTCGCAGCACTCCGCAACCAGTTTGCACCTTTCCGCAACCAGTTCGCACCACTCCGCAGCCAGTTCGCACCGCTCCGCGACCAGTTCACACCACTCCGCAACTAGTTCGCACTTCTCCACAACCAGTTTGCACCAATCCGCAACAAGTTTGCACCACTCTGTAACCAGTTCGTACTACTCCGCAACGAGTTTGCACCACTCCGCAACCAGTTCGCACAACTCCACAACCAGTTCGCACCACTCCGCAACCAGGTCGCACCACTCTGCAACCAGTTTGCACCACTCCGCAACTGGTTCCCACCACTCCTCAACCAGTTTGCACCACTCCGCAACCAGTTCGCACCACTCTGCAACCGGTTCGCACCACTCTGCAACCATTTTGCACCACTCCACAACCCAGTCGCACCACTTCGCAACCAGTTCGCACCACTCCGCAACCGGTTCGCACCACTCCGCAACCAGTTCGCACCACTGCGCAACCAGTTCGCACCACTCCGCATCCAGTTCGCACCACTCCGCAACCAGGTCGCACCACTCCGCAACCAGTTCGCACCACTCCGCAAGCAGTTCGAACCAATCCGCAACCAGTTCGCACCACTCCGAAACCAGTTTGCACCTCTCCGCAACCAGTTCGCTGCACTCCACAACCAGTTTGCACCACTCCGCAACCAGTTCGCACCACTCCTCAACCAGATCGCAACACTCGGCAACCTTTTTGCACCACACCACAACCACTTCACACCACCTCCCAACCAGTTCGCAACAATCTGCAAACAGTTCGCACCACTTCGCAACCAGATCCCACCACTCCGCAACCAGTTCACACCACTCTGCAAGCAGTTCGCACAATCCGCAACCAGTTCGCACCACTCCGTAACCGGTTCCCACCACTCCGTAACCGGTTTGCACCACTCCGCAAGCAGTTCGCACCACTCCGCAACCAGTTCACACCACTCCGCAACCAGTTCGCACCACTCCGCAACCAGTTCGCACCACACCTCAACCAGTTTGCACCACTCTGCGACCAGTTTGCACCACTCTGCAACCAGTTTGCACCACTCCGCAGCCAGTTTACACCACTCCGCAACCAGTTCGCACCTCTCCGCAACCAGTTTGCACCACTCCGCAACCCGTTCGCACCACTCCGCAACCAGTTCGCACCACACCGCAACCAGTTTGCACCACTCTGCGACCAGTTTGCACCACTCTGCAACCAGTTTGCACCACTCCGCAGCCAGTTTACACCACTCCGCAACCAGTTCGCACCTCTCCGCAACCAGTTTGCACCACTCCGCAACCCGTTCGCACCACTCCGCAACCAGTTCGCACCACACCGCAACCAGTTTGCACCACTCTGCGACCAGTTTGCACCACTCTGCAACCAGTTTGCACCACTCCGCAGCCAGTTTACACCACTCCGCAACCAGTTCGCACCTCTCCGCAACCAGTTTGCACCACTCCGCAACCCGTTCGCACCACTCCGCAACCAGTTCGCACCACACCGCAACCAGTTTGCACCACTCTGCGACCAGTTTGCACCACTCTGCAACCAGTTTGCACCACTCCGCAGCCAGTTTACACCACTCCGCAACCAGTTCGCACCTCTCCGCAACCAGTTTGCACCACTCCGCAACCCGTTCGCACCACTCCGCAACCAGTTCGCACCACACCGCAACCAGTTTGCACCACTCTGCGACCAGTTTGCACCACTCTGCAACCAGTTTGCACCACTCCGCAGCCAGTTTACACCACTCCGCAACCAGTTCGCACCTCTCCGCAACCAGTTTGCACCACTCCGCAACCCGTTCGCACCACTCCGCAACCAGTTCGCACCACACCGCAACCAGTTTGCACCACTCTGCGACCAGTTTGCACCACTCCGCAACCGGTTCCCACCACTCTGCACCCAGCTTGCACCATTCCGCAACCAGTTCGCACCACTCCGCAGCCAGTTTGCACCACTCCGCAACCAGTTTGCAGCACTCCGCAACCAGTTCGCACCACTCCGCAACCAGTTTGCACCACTCCGCAACCAGTTTGCAGCACTCCGCAACCAGTTCGCACCATTCCGCAACCAGTTCGCACCACTCCGCAGCCAGTTTGCACCACTCTGCGACAAGTTCGCACCACTCCGCAACTAGTTCGCACTTCTCCGCAATCTGTTTACAGCAGTATGCACGCAATTTGCACCACTCTGTAACCAGTTCGTACCACTCCGCAACAAGTTTGCACCACTTCGCAACCAGTTCGCACAACTCCACAACACGTTCGCACCACTCCGCAACCAGTTCGCACCACTCCGCAACCAGTTTGCACCACTCCGCAACCGGTTCCCACCACTCCCCAACGAGTTCCCACCACTCCGCAACCAGTTCGCACCACACTGCAACCGGTTCGCAGCACTCTGCAACCATTTTGCACCACTTCATAACCCGTTCGCACCACTCCGCAACCAGTTCGTACCACTCTGCAACCGGTTCGCACCACTCGGCAACCAGGTCGCATCACTCCGCAACCAGTTCGGACCACTCCGCAACCAGTTCGCACCACTCCAAAACCAGTTTGCACCACTCTGCAACCAGTCCGCACCACTCCGCAACCAGTTCGCACCAGTCCACAACCAAATCGCACCACGCGGCAACCAATTCGCAGCACTCGGCAACCAGTTCAAACCACTCTGCAACCAGTTTGCACCACTCCGAAACCAGTTTGCACCACTCCGCAACCAGTTTGCTCCACTCCGCAACCAGTTCGCACCACTCCGCAACCAGTTCGCACCACTCCGCAACCAGTTCGCACAACTCCTCAACCAGTTCGCATCACTCGGCAACCCTTTCGCACCACTCCACAACCAGTTCGCACCACTCCCCAACCAGTTCAAACCAATCCGCAACCAGCTCGCACCACTCCGCAACCAGTTTGCACCACTCCGCAACCAGTTCGCACCACACCTCAACCAGTTGCACAACTCTGCAACCAGTTCGCACCACTCCGCAGCCAGTCCGCACCACTCCGCAACCAGTTCGGCCACTCTGCAACCAGTTCGCACCGCTCCGCAACCAGTTTGCTCCACTCCGCAACCAGTTCGCATCACTCCGTAACCAATTTGCACCACTCTGCGACCAGTTTGCAGCACTCCGCAACCAGTTCGCACTACTTCGCAACCAGTTTGCACCACTCTTTAACCAGTTCGTACCACTCCGCAACAAGTTTGCACCACTTCGCAACCAGTTCGCACCACTCGGCAACCCGTTCGCACCACTCCGCAACTAGTTCGCACCACTCCGCAGCCAGTCCGCACCACTCCGCAACCAGTTCGGCCACTCTGCAACCAGTTCGCACCGCTCCGCAACCAGTTTGCTCCACTCCGCAACCAGTTCGCATCACTCCGTAACCAATTTGCACCACTCTGCGACCAGTTTGCAGCACTCCGCAACCAGTTCGCACTACTTCGCAACCAGTTTGCACCACTCTTTAACCAGTTCGTACCACTCCGCAACAAGTTTGCACCACTTCGCAACCAGTTCGCACCACTCGGCAACCCGTTCGCACCACTCCGCAACTAGTTCGCACCACTCCGCAGCCAGTCCGCACCACTCCGCAACCAGTTCGGCCACTCTGCAACCAGTTCGCACCGCTCCGCAACCAGTTTGCTCCACTCCGCAACCAGTTCGCATCACTCCGTAACCAATTTGCACCACTCTGCGACCAGTTTGCAGCACTCCGCAACCAGTTCGCACTACTTCGCAACCAGTTTGCACCACTCTTTAACCAGTTCGTACCACTCCGCAACAAGTTTGCACCACTTCGCAACCAGTTCGCACCACTCCACAACAAGTTCGCACCACTCCGCAACGAGTTCCCACCACTCCGCAATTAAGTTCGCACCACTCCGCATCCACTTCGCAGCACTCCGCAACCCGTTTGCACCATTCCGCAACCAGTTCACACCACTCCGCAGCCAGTTCGCACCACTCCGTGACCAGTTCGCACCAATCCCCAACTGGTTCGCACTTCTCCGCAACCAGTTTGCACCAGTCCGCAACCAGTTTGCACCACTCTTTAACCAGTTCGTACCACTCCGCAACGCGTTTGCACCACTCCGCAACCAGATCCCACAACTCTTCAACCAGTTCGCACCACTCCAAAACCAGTTCGCACCACTCCGCAACCAGTTTGCAGCACTCTGCAACCGGTTCGCACCACTCCTCAACCTGTTCGCACCACTCCGCAACCAGTTTGCACCACTGTGCAACCGGTTCGCACCACTCCGCAACCAGTTTGCAGCACTCTGCAACCGGTTCGCACCACTCCTCAACCTGTTCGCACCACTCCGCAACCAGTTTGCACCACTGTGCAACCGGTTCGCACCACTCTGCCACCATTTTGCACCACTCCACAACCCGTTCGCACCAGTCCGCAACCAGTTCGCACCACTCCGCAACCGGTTTGCACCACTCCTCAACCAGGTAGCACCACTCCGCAACCAGTTCGCACCACTCCGAAACCAGTTCGCATCACTCCGCAACTAGTTCGCACCACTCCACAACCAGTTTGCACAACTCCGCAACCAGTTCGCTCCACTGCGCAGCCAATTCGCACCACTCCGCAACCAGTCTGCACCACTTCGCAACCAGTTTGCACCACTCTGCAACCAGTTCGCACCACTCTGCAACCAGTTTGCACCACTCTGTAACCCGTTCGCACGACTCCGCCACCAGTTCGCACCACTCTGCAACCAGTTCGCACCACACCACAACCAGTTCGCACCACTCCGTAACCAGTGCGCACCACTCCACAAGCAGTTCTCACCACTCCGCAACCAGTTGGCACCACTCAGCAACCGATTCGCACCACTCCGCAACCAGTTTGCACCACTTTGCAACCACTTCACACCAATCCGCAACCAGTTTGCACCACTCCGCAACCAGTTCGCACCGCTCTGCAAACAGTTCGCACCGCTCCGCAACCAGTTTGCACCACTCCGCAACCAGTTCGCACCATTGCAACCAGTTCGCATCACTCCACAACCAGTTCGCACCACTCCGCAATGTTTGCACCACTCCGCAACCAGTTCTCACCACTCCGCAACCAGTTCGCACCACTCCGCAACCAGTTCACACCACTCCGCAACCAGTTCGTACCACTTTGCAACCAGTTCCCACCATTCCGCAACCAGTTTGCACCACTCCGCAACCAGTTCACACCACTCCGCAACCAGTTCGTACCACTTTGCAACCAGTTCCCACCATTCCGCAACCAGTTTGCACCACTCCGCAACCAGTTCACACCACTCCGCAACCAGTTCGTACCACTTTGCAACCAGTTCCCACCATTCCGCAACCAGTTTGCACCACTCCGCAACCAGTTCACACCACTCCGCAACCAGTTCGTACCACTTTGCAACCAGTTCCCACCATTCCGCAACCAGTTTGCACCACTCCGCAACCAGTTCACACCACTCCGCAACCAGTTCGTACCACTTTGCAACCAGTTCCCACCATTCCGCAACCAGTTTGCACCACTCCGCAACCAGTTCACACCACTCCGCAACCAGTTCGTACCACTTTGCAACCAGTTCCCACCATTCCGCAACCAGTTTGCACCACTCCGCAACCAGTTCACACCACTCCGCAACCAGTTCGTACCACTTTGCAACCAGTTCCCACCATTCCGCAACCAGTTTGCACCACTCCGCAACCAGTTGAACCACTCCGCAACCATTTCACACCACTCCGCAACCAGTTCGCACCACTCTGCAACCAGTTCGCACAACTCCGCAACCACTTTGCATCACTCCGCAACCAGTTCGCACCTCTCCGTAACCAGTTAGCACCACTGTGCAACCAGTTCGCACCACTCCTCAACCAATGCGCACCACTCCGCAACCAGTTTGCACCACTCCGCAACCAGTTTGCACCACTCCGCAACCAGTTTGCACCACTCCGCTGCCAGTTTGCATCACTCTGCAGCCAGTTTGCACCACTCCGCAACCAGTTCACACCTCTCCGCAACCAGTTCTCACCACTCCGCAACCGTTTTGCACCACTGTGCAGCCAGTTTGCACCACTCTGCAACCAATTTGCACCACTCTGCAACCAGCTAGCACCACTCCGCAACCAGTTCGCACCACTCCGCAACCATTTCCCACCACTCCGCAACCAGTTCGCACCACTCGGCAACCAGTTCGCACCACTCGGCAACCAGTTCGCACCACTCCGCAACCATTTCCCACCACTCCGCAACCAGTTCGCACCACTCGGCAACCAGTTCGCACCACTCGGCAACCAGTTCACACCACTCTGCAACCAGTTCACACCATTCGGTAACCAGTTTGCACAAATCCGCAACCAGTTCGCACCACTCTGCGGCCAGTTCGCACCGCTCTTCAACCAGTTGCACTACTCCGCAACCAGTTCGTACCACTCCGCAACCAGTTCGCACCACTCCGCAATGTTTGCACCTTTCCGCAACCAGTTCCCACCACTCCTCAGCCAGTTTGCACCACTCCGCGACCAGTTCGCACCACTCCCCAGCTAGTTCGCACCACTGCGCAACCAGTTTGCACCTCTCCGCAACCAGTTCGCACCACTCCGCAACCAGTTTGCACCACTCTGCAACCAGTTTGCACCACTCCGCAACCAGTTCGCACCACTCTGCAACCAGTTCGCACCACTCCGCAACGAGTTCGCACCACTCCGCAACCAGTTCGCACCACTCTGCAGCCAGTTCGCACCGCTCCACAACCAGTTCGCACCACTCCGCAACCAGTTCGCACCACTCTGCAGCCAGTTCGCACCGCTCCACAACCAGTTCGCACCTCTCCGCAACCAGTTCACACCACTCTGCAACCAGTTCGCACCACTCGGCAACGAGTTCGCACCACTCCGCAACCAGTTCGTACCACTCCGCAACCAGTTCGAACCACTCTGCAACTTGTTTGCACCACTACGCAACCAGTTCGCACCACTCTTCAACAAGTTTGCACCACTCTACAACCAGCTCGCACCACTCTGCAACCGTTTCGAACCACTCCGCAACCAGTTCGCACCACTCCACAACCAGTTCGCATCACTCTGCAACAAGTTCCCACCTCTCAGCAACCAGTTCACACCACTCCGCCACCAGTTTGCACCACTCCACATCCAGTTTGCACCACTCCACAACAAGTTCACACCACTCAGCAACCAATTCGCACCACTCTGCAACCAGTTGGCACTACTCCACAACCAGTTCGCACCAGTCCGCAACCAGTTTGCACCACTCCGCAACCAGTTCGCACCACTCTGCAACCAGTTCGCACCACTCTGCAACCAGTTCGCACCACTCCGCAACCAGTTCGCACCACTCCGCAACCAGTTCGCACCACTCCGCAACCAGTTCGCACCACTCTGCAACCAGTTCGCACCACTCTGCAACCAGTTCGCACCACTCCGCAGCCAGTTTGCACCACTCCGCAACCAGTTCGCACCACTCCGAAACCAGTTTGCACCACTACGCAACCAGTTCGCACCACTCTTCAACCAGTTTGCACCACTCTGCAACCAGCTCGCACCACTCTGCAACCATTTTGAACCACTCCACAACCAGTTTGCACCACTCCACAACCAGTTCGCAACACTCTGCAACAAGTTCCCACCTCTCTGCAACCAGTTCACACCTCTCCGTGTCCAGTTTGCACCACTCCGCATCCAGTTCGCACCACTCCACAACCAGTTCACACCACTCAGTGACCAATTCGCACCACTATGCAACCAGTTCGCACTACTCCGCAACCTGTTCGCACCAATCCGCAACCAGTTTGCACCACTCCCCAACCAGTTCGCACCACTCTGCAACCAGTTCGCACCACTCCGCAACCACTTCGCACCACTCCGCAACCAGTTTGCACCATTCCGCAACCAGTTTGCACCACTCCCCAACCAGTTCGCACCACTCTGCAACCAGTTCGCACCACTCCGCAACCACTTCGCACCACTCCGCAACCAGTTTGCACCATTCCGCAACCAGTTTGCACCACTCCGCAACCAGTTTGCACCACTACGCAACCAGTTTGCACCACTCTTCAACCAGTTTGCACCACTCTGCAACCAGCTCGCACCACTCCGCAACCAGTTTGCACCACTGAGCAACCAGTTCGCACCAGTCCACAACCAGTTCGCATCACTGTGCAACAACTTCCCACCTCTCCGCGGCCAGTTCACACCACTCTGCAACCAGTTTGCACCACTCCGCAACCAGTTCGCACCACTCCGCATCCAGTTTGCACCACTCCGCTACCAGTTCGCACCGCTCCGCATCCAGTTTGCACCACTCCGCGACCAGTTCGCACCACTCCGCAACCAGTGCGCACCACTCCACAACCAGTTTGCCCCACTCCGCAACCAGTTGGCACCACTCCGCAACCAGTTCGCATCGCTCCGCAACCAGGTCCCACCACTCCGTAACCAGTTGGCACCACTCTGCAACGAGTGCGCACCACTCCACAACCAGTTTGCCCCACTCCGCAACCAGTTGGCACCACTCCGCAACCAGTTCGCATCGCTCCGCAACCAGGTCCCACCACTCCGTAACCAGTTGGCACCACTCTGCAACGAGTGCGCACCACTCCACAACCAGTTTGCCCCACTCCGCAACCAGTTGGCACCACTCCGCAACCAGTTCGCATCGCTCCGCAACCAGGTCCCACCACTCCGTAACCAGTTGGCACCACTCTGCAACGAGTGCGCACCACTCCACAACCAGTTTGCCCCACTCCGCAACCAGTTGGCACCACTCCGCAACCAGTTCGCATCGCTCCGCAACCAGGTCCCACCACTCCGTAACCAGTTGGCACCACTCTGCAACGAGTGCGCACCACTCCACAACCAGTTTGCCCCACTCCGCAACCAGTTGGCACCACTCCGCAACCAGTTCGCATCGCTCCGCAACCAGGTCCCACCACTCCGTAACCAGTTGGCACCACTCTGCAACGAGTGCGCACCACTCCACAACCAGTTTGCCCCACTCCGCAACCAGTTGGCACCACTCCGCAACCAGTTCGCATCGCTCCGCAACCAGGTCCCACCACTCCGTAACCAGTTGGCACCACTCTGCAACGAGTGCGCACCACTCCACAACCAGTTTGCCCCACTCCGCAACCAGTTGGCACCACTCCGCAACCAGTTCGCATCGCTCCGCAACCAGGTCCCACCACTCCGTAACCAGTTGGCACCACTCTGCAACGAGTGCGCACCACTCCACAACCAGTTTGCCCCACTCCGCAACCAGTTGGCACCACTCCGCAACCAGTTCGCATCACTCCGCAACCAGTTTGCACCACTGCGCAACCAGTTCGCACCAGTCCACAACCAGTTCGCATCACTGTGCAACAACTTCCCACCTCTCCGCGGCCAGTTCGCACCCCTCTGCAACCAGTTTGCACCACTCCGCAACCAGCTCGCACCACTCTGCAACCAGTTCGCACCACTCCGCAACCAGTTCGCATAGCTCCGCAACCAGGTCCCACCACTCCGTAACCAGTTGGCACCACTCTGCAACGAGTGCGCACCAATCCACAACCAGTTTGCCCCACTCCGCAACCAGTTGGCACCACTCCGCAACCAGTTCGCACCACTCCTCAACAAGTTCTCACCACTCCGCAACCCATTCGCACCACTCTACAACGAGTTTGCACCACTCCTCAACCAGTTCGCACCACTCCGCAACCAGTTTGCATCTCTCCGCAACCAGTTGGCACCTCTCTGCAACCAGTTTGCACCACTCCGCAACCAGTTTGCACCACTCTGCAACCTGTTCGTACCACTCCGCAACAAGTTTGCACCACTGTGCAACCAGTTCGATCCACACCGCAGCCAGTTAAAACCCCTCCGCAACCGGTTTGCACCACTCCGCAACCAGTTGGCACCACTCCGCAACCAGTTCGCACCACTCCGCAACCAGTTCGCACCACTCCGCAACCAGTTCGCACCACTCCGCAACCAGTTCGCACCACTCCGCAACCAGTTCGCACCACTCCGCAACTAGTTCGCACCACTCCGCAACCCGTTCGCACCACTCTGCAACCAGCTCGCACCACTCCACAATCAGTTCGCACCACTCCGCAACTAGTTCGCACCACTCCGCAACCCGTTCGCACCACTCTGCAACCAGCTCGCACCACTCCACAATCAGTTCGCACCACTCCGCAACTAGTTCGCACCACTCCGCAACCCGTTCGCACCACTCTGCAACCAGCTCGCACCACTCCACAATCAGTTCGCACCACTCCGCAACTAGTTCGCACCACTCCGCAACCCGTTCGCACCACTCTGCAACCAGCTCGCACCACTCCACAATCAGTTCGCACCACTCCGCAACTAGTTCGCACCACTCCGCAACCCGTTCGCACCACTCTGCAACCAGCTCGCACCACTCCACAATCAGTTCGCACCACTCCGCAACTAGTTCGCACCACTCCGCAACCCGTTCGCACCACTCTGCAACCAGCTCGCACCACTCCACAATCAGTTCGCACCACTCCGCAACTAGTTCGCACCACTCCGCAACCCGTTCGCACCACTCTGCAACCAGCTCGCACCACTCCACAATCAGTTCGCACCACTCCGCAACTAGTTCGCACCACTCCGCAACCCGTTCGCACCACTCTGCAACCAGCTCGCACCACTCCACAATCAGTTCGCACCACTCCGCAACTAGTTCGCACCACTCCGCAACCCGTTCGCACCACTCTGCAACCAGCTCGCACCACTCCACAATCAGTTCGCACCACTCCGCAACTAGTTCGCACCACTCCGCAACCCGTTCGCACCACTCTGCAACCAGCTCGCACCACTCCACAATCAGTTCGCACCACTCCGCAACTAGTTCGCACCACTCCGCAACCCGTTCGCACCACTCTGCAACCACTTCGCACCACTCCGCAACCAGCTCGCACCACTACGCAGCCAGTTTGCACCACCCCGCATCTAGTTCGCACAACCCCGCAACCAGTTCGCACCACTACACTGCCAGTTCGCACCACTCCGTAGCCAGTTTGCACACCTGCACAACCAATTCGTACCACTCCGCAACCAGTTTGCACCGCTCCACAACCAATTCACACCCCTCTGCAACCAGTTCGCACCAATCCGCAGCCAGTTCGTACCACTCCGCGACCAGTTCGCACCACTCCGCAACCAGCTCGCACCGCTCCGCAACCAGTTCGCACCACTCCGTAACCAGTTCGCACCACTCCGCAACCAGGTCGCACCACTCCGTAACCAGTTTGCACCACTCTGCAACCACTTCGCACCACTCCACAACCAGTTTGCACCTCTCCGAAACCCGTTCGCTCCACTCTGCAACCAGTTTGCACCACTTCTTGACCAGTTCTAAACACTCCGCAATCTGTTCGCACCACTCAACAACCAGTTCGCACCACTCCTCAACCAGTTCACACCAGTACGCAAACAGTTCACATCACTCCGCAACCAATTTGCACCACTCCACGACCAGTTTGCACAACTCCGAAACCGGTTCGCACCACTCCGCAACCAGTTCACACCACTCCGCAACCAGTTTGCACCACTCCGCAACCAGTTCGTACCACTCCGCAACCACTTCACACCACTCCGCAACCATTTTGCACCTCTCCCTAACCAGTTCGCACCACTCCGCAACCAGCTCGCACCACTCCGCATCCAGTTCGCACCACTCCGCAACCAGTTCCACCACTCCGCAACCAGTTCGCACTACTTCGCAACCAGTTCGCACCACTCCGAAACCAGTTCGCACCACTCCGCAACCAGTTCGCACCACTCTGCAGCCAGTTCGCACTACTCCGCAACCAGTTCGCACCACTCCGCAACCAGTTCGCACCACTCCGCAACCAGTTCACACCACTCCGAAACCAGTTTGCACCACTCCGCAACCGGGTCGCATCACTCCGAACCCAGTTCGCACCACTCCGCAACCAGTTCGCACCACTCCGCAAACAATTCGCACTACTCCTCAACGAGTTTCCACCATTCCGCAACCAGTTGGCAGCACTGCCCAACCAGTTCGCACCACTCCGCAACCACTTCGCACCAATCCACAACCAGGTCATACCACTTCGTAAACAGTTCGCACCACTCCGCAACCACTTCACACCACTCCGCAACCAGTTCGCACCACTCGGCAACCAGTTTGCACCACTCCGCAGCCAGTCGTACCACTCTGTGACAAGTTCACACCACTCCGCAACCAGTTTGCACCACTCTACAACCGGTTTGAACCACTCCGCAACCCGTTTGCACCACTACGCAACCAGTTCGCACCACTCAACCAGTTTGCACAACTCCGCAACCAGTTCGCACCACTGTGCAACCAGTTCACACCACTCTGCAACCAGTTCGCACCACTCCGCAACCAGTCGCAGCACTCCTCAACCAGTTCGCACCACTCCACAACCAGTTCGCACCACTCTGCAACCAGTTTGGAAAACTCCGCACCAGTTCGCACCACTCCGCAACCAGTTTGCACCACTCCACAACCAGGTCGCACCACTCCAAAACCAGTTTGCACCACTCCCCAACCAGTTGGCAACAGTCCACAACCAGTTTCCACCACTCCGCAACCAGTTTGCACCACTCCGCAAACAGTTCGCACCACTGCGCAACCAGTTCACACCACTCCAAAACCAGTTTGCACCACTCTGCAACCGGTCGGCATTGCTCCGCAACCAGCTGGCACCACTCCGCAACCAGTTCGCACCACTCCGCAAACAATTTGCACCACTCCGCAACCAGTTCGCACCAGTCGGCAACCAGTTTGCAGCACTCCGCAACCAGTTCGCCCCACTCCACAACCAGTTCGCACAACTCCGCAACAAATTCGCACCACTCCTCAACCAGTTCGCACCACTCCGCAACCAGTTTGCACCACTCCGCAACCAGTTCGCACCACTCCTCAACCAGTTCTCACCATTCCGCAGCCCGTTCGCACCACTCCACAACCATTTTGCACCACTCCTCAACCAGTTCGCACCACTCCACAACCAGTTCGCACCACTCCGCAACCAGTTCGCACCACTCCGCAACCAGTTTGCAACACTCCGCAACCAGTTTGCACCACTCCACAACCAGTTCGCACCACTCCGCAACCAGTTCGCACCACTCCGCAACCAGTTTGCAACACTCCGCAACCAGTTTGCACCACTCCGCTACCAGTTGGCACCACAAACGCAACCCGTTAACACCACTCCGCAACCAGTCCGTACCACACCGCGACCAGTTTGCACCACTTCAAAACCAGTTCACACCACACAGCTGGCTCCACTCAGCAACCAGTTTGCACCACTCCGCAACCAGTTCCCACCACTGCGCAACCAGTTCACACCACTCCCAAACCAGTTTGCACCACTCCGTAACCGGTTCGCATCTGTCCGCAACCAGTTCCCACCTCTCCCCAACCAGATCGCACCACTCTGCAAACCATTGTACCACTCCAAAACCAGTTCGCACCACTCCGCAACCAGTTTGCAGCACTCCTCAACCTGTTCCCACCACTCCGCAACCAGTTTGCACCACTTTGGAACCATTTCGCACCACTCCGTAACCAGTTCGCACCACTCCGCAACCAGTTCGCACCACTCCTCAACCAGTTCGCACCACTCCGCAACCCGTTCGCACCACTCCGCAACCAGTTCACACTACTCTGCTATCAGTTCGCACCATTCCGCAGCCAGTTTGCACCAATCCTAAACCAGTTCTGACCACTCCGCAACCCGTTCGCACCACTCCGCAACCAGTTCACACTACTCTGCTATCAGTTCGCACCATTCCGCAGCCAGTTTGCACCAATCCTAAACCAGTTCTGACCACTCCGCAACCCGTTCGCACCACTCCGCAACCAGTTCACACTACTCTGCTATCAGTTCGCACCATTCCGCAGCCAGTTTGCACCAATCCTAAACCAGTTCTGACCACTCCGCAACCCGTTCGCACCACTCCGCAACCAGTTCACACTACTCTGCTATCAGTTCGCACCATTCCGCAGCCAGTTTGCACCAATCCTAAACCAGTTCTGACCACTCCGCAACCCGTTCGCACCACTCCGCAACCAGTTCACACTACTCTGCTATCAGTTCGCACCATTCCGCAGCCAGTTTGCACCAATCCTAAACCAGTTCTGACCACTCCGCAACCCGTTCGCACCACTCCGCAACCAGTTCACACTACTCTGCTATCAGTTCGCACCATTCCGCAGCCAGTTTGCACCAATCCTAAACCAGTTCTGACCACTCCGCAACCCGTTCGCACCACTCCGCAACCAGTTCACACTACTCTGCTATCAGTTCGCACCATTCCGCAGCCAGTTTGCACCAATCCTAAACCAGTTCTGACCACTCCGCAACCCGTTCGCACCACTCCGCAACCAGTTCACACTACTCTGCTATCAGTTCGCACCATTCCGCAGCCAGTTTGCACCAATCCTAAACCAGTTCTGACCACTCCGCAACCCGTTCGCACCACTCCGCAACCAGTTCACACTACTCTGCTATCAGTTCGCACCATTCCGCAGCCAGTTTGCACCAATCCTAAACCAGTTCTGACCACTCCGCAACCCGTTCGCACCACTCCGCAACCAGTTCACACTACTCTGCTATCAGTTCGCACCATTCCGCAGCCAGTTTGCACCAATCCTAAACCAGTTCTGACCACTCCGCAACCCGTTCGCACCACTCCGCAACCAGTTCACACTACTCTGCTATCAGTTCGCACCATTCCGCAGCCAGTTTGCACCAATCCTAAACCAGTTCTGACCACTCCGCAACCCGTTCGCACCACTCCGCAACCAGTTCACACTACTCTGCTATCAGTTCGCACCATTCCGCAGCCAGTTTGCACCAATCCTAAACCAGTTCTGACCACTCCGCAACCCGTTCGCACCACTCCGCAACCAGTTCACACTACTCTGCTATCAGTTCGCACCATTCCGCAGCCAGTTTGCACCAATCCTAAACCAGTTCTGACCACTCCGCAACCCGTTCGCACCACTCCGCAACCAGTTCACACTACTCTGCTATCAGTTCGCACCATTCCGCAGCCAGTTTGCACCAATCCTAAACCAGTTCTGACCACTCCGCAACCCGTTCGCACCACTCCGCAACCAGTTCACACTACTCTGCTATCAGTTCGCACCATTCCGCAGCCAGTTTGCACCAATCCTAAACCAGTTCTGACCACTCCGCAACCCGTTCGCACCACTCCGCAACCAGTTCACACTACTCTGCTATCAGTTCGCACCATTCCGCAGCCAGTTTGCACCAATCCTAAACCAGTTCTGACCACTCCGCAACCCGTTCGCACCACTCCGCAACCAGTTCACACTACTCTGCTATCAGTTCGCACCATTCCGCAGCCAGTTTGCACCAATCCTAAACCAGTTCTGACCACTCCGCAACCCGTTCGCACCACTCCGCAACCAGTTCACACTACTCTGCTATCAGTTCGCACCATTCCGCAGCCAGTTTGCACCAATCCTAAACCAGTTCTGACCACTCCGCAACCCGTTCGCACCACTCCGCAACCAGTTCACACTACTCTGCTATCAGTTCGCACCATTCCGCAGCCAGTTTGCACCAATCCTAAACCAGTTCTGACCACTCCGCAACCCGTTCGCACCACTCCGCAACCAGTTCACACTACTCTGCTATCAGTTCGCACCATTCCGCAGCCAGTTTGCACCAATCCTAAACCAGTTCTGACCACTCCGCAACCAGTTCGCACCACTCTGCAGCCAGTTCGCACCACTCCGCAACCTGTTCGCACTACTCCGCAACCCGTTTGCACCACTCTGCAACCAGTTTGCACCACTCTGCAACCAGTTCGCACCACTCCGTAACCAGGTTGCACCACTCCGCAACCAGTTCGCACCACTCCACATCCAGTTCGCACCACTCGACAACCAGTTTGCACCACATGGCAACCAGTTCGCACCACTCCGCAACCGGTTCGCACCACTCCGCAAGCAGTTCGCACCACACCACACCCCACCAGTTCCCACCACTCCGCAACCTGTTGGCACCACTCGGCAACCAGTTCGCACCACTCCGCAACCAGTTGGCACAACTCCGCAACCAGTTTTAAACAGGTTTAGACATTTTGCAAAACGTCTAAACCTGTTTAATCCTGCCGTGTTCCTACCTCGTGCTATTTTGGCCTGGCGACTTCCTAGGAAACTTTCTAGTTTCCTGGTGCGTGCGTGAATCCCTCCATTAGCATTTAGTGGCCTCGGTTGTACTTCGGAGCGTCGAATGTCAAGCTGCCAGGTCCCCGAGCCGCCCAGCTTTTGCTGGTTGCGACGGGTCTCCCCCCTGAGGTTGTCCCACGTGTGTGTTCTTAGCGTGCGAGATTCTGTCATGTTGTTCATTGGCCTGATGAAGGCTCACCCGAGCCGAAACATGTTGCCAGCCTTTAACATTCGACTTCTCTCTCTCAAACATACCTAGCACATGTGGACTCCTCTCCCTCAATCCATCTAAGACTACGAGTTCTTGCTGCCCCGAGAAGCATCCCTTTACTGTTGTCGCGTTACCCGCCACTTCCGCCTCGCGAGCCGAGAACTCCAAGTCTACTACTCCTACACGACCCCGTCCCAAGAGATCCAAGACTGGTGATGATCAGGACCTCGACGACATTGAAGAGGTCCCTGACTCCCTGGACGAGATCGAAAAGGTGCCAGCCACCCCTGTTCTCGCCGCTACGGAGGACAACGCCGCGGCTGTCATCCCGGCTGCCGCTCCCGCTGGAGCGGTTCCTCCCCCCGTCAACCCGCAGCCGGCCACCGTCGTACCAGCCCCACCAGCTGCTACCCCGGTCGACTCTGCCCCAGTCTCTCTTGGCACCATCCCCGAAGGTTTACGCAAGATCTACGACACGCAGCTGAAAGTTCTCTTCAAACTCATCAGTTCTTTGGTCAAAACGGAGACCGGCCTCAACAAGATGAAAGAGCTCCTCGCCAAGATCAAGCTCCCATCCTCCATGCGCATCAAGGGCCCGGCGTTCCATTGTGAGAACCGGCCGCAACTGCGCTCAACAATCAACCAAGAAATGGATACGAACTTTCACGCCTTTCTGCTCACACAAGTTCCTATTGTCGTACGCGGCAAAGAACAGCAGCTCCAAGAACTGGTGGATGAGATCCTTGGCTGCAAAGCCGAGCTCAAGCTCTTTCTTGAAAATCATCTCTGCCCTCCAGCCAACTCCTCCACCCTTGCGAGTCTCATGGACAAGAACTCCGACGCCAAGCACACGGGTTGGATCTCCAAGCTCATCGCCGACATGGAGGTGGCTTATGCCAATCTCCTTGAGAAGCAGTGCTTGGAAGAAGTCGAACGAGAGCGCAAGAAGGAGCAAACTGCCAAGTTCAACGAACAAACCGCTGCTGCAGAGACCAAGATGGAGATCGAGCCCACTGTTGGTGATATCATCATCAAGAAAGTGGATGCAGCCATTCAGAAAATCAAGACAGCTGTCGACCGCCGTCTCAACCAACTCGCACCTCCAAAGCAGCAGCAGCAGAAGCAACAGGCGCAGCCGCAGTCAAAAAAAGATCCTAAGAAGGATCCGGGCAAGAAGGATGCCCAACAGCAGCAGCCAAAGCCAACGCAGCAGCCGCAGCAGCAGTAGCAGCAGCAGAAGCAGCAGCAGAAGCCGCAGCAGCAGCAACAGCAGAAAAAGAACCAGAACCAGGGCAAGGGTGGTCAGAACCGCAACAAAACTCACAACCACCCAAAAAACGGCCCAAAAAACGGTTTAGATCCCGGCGGCGGCAAGAAACACACCTAACAGTGCATGAGGCTGCACTGGTACGCTTTGCTTTGCGTTGGTGATTCTTGCAGAATCACCAACGCCGAGCATCCACAAGTTGTGCTCAAGAAATCTCACCGCCGACGAGCTTCAACTCTTAAGCCTCGGCCTCAACTATGTGTTCCGTCCTAAAACATTCTCTCATCACTTGGTGATGGATAGTGTTCGGGACTTCTCCAGATCTGCGAAGCTGGCGTACTTCTTCCGGGAGAGTCAACACCTCCCACGGGATCGTTTTCGCATTCCCAAACCTCTCTGGCAGCCGCCAGAGACGCCTGCTGACTTACAAAGCATCCTTGATCTTCTTGCTTTGGAGGTTAAAGAGCGGTGCTCCACCACCCCCCTCGCCCCTCGCAGAAGAAACAATCTTCGACTGCTCTCTGCCCTTCACTCTCTCATAAATGATCAGGGCATCGTCATCAAGCAAGCTGACAAGAACCTCGGCCTCACTGTGATTGATCGGGTGGACTACATCTCAGAGTGCTTGCGACACCTGGGGGACAGCTCCACCTACGTTCCAGCCCCGGCAGAACCTCTCAGACTCATGGACGAGCTCCTCGGCATCTACTCTGGCTTCAAAGACAGCGGCCTTCTTGGAGACTCAACATGGAAGTTCTTTTTTCAGAAACCTGCCGGCGGTTTCAAGCCTTGTCCGTTCTATGTCATCCTCAAGGTGCACAAATCTCCAATCCTTGGACGTCCTATCGCCGCCAGCCACTCTTGGGTAACTAACAACGTCTCCAAGTGGCTTGACGCCGAGCTCCGTCCCTTGGTGGTGAAACAACCCACTTACTTGCGGAATAGCACCTCTCTCCTCCTTCATCTCTCCTCCACCCCTTCCCGAACAACTGTCTCATGGCGACCTAAGATGTTGAGGCACTCTACCCCAGCATCCCGCTCGCCAAGGCGTTGCACTGCATCAACGTCATGCTACACCAAGAACGGCACCCAAAGACACCCCTTGTCATGTCTCTGCTTTTTTGGGTGATGTACAACAATGTTGTTGAGTTCCGAGGCAGGACATGGAAGCAAATCAAGGGAACTGCTATGGGTACCCCTGCTGCCGTATGCTTTGCAGTGCTTTTCATGAGTTTTCTGGACAGGTTCTTGGTTGTCAGTGAGAATCTACTCCTGCACAAGAGATACATCGACGACGGGCTTGTTTTCTGGTCTGGACCCGAGGCAGGTCTCCAGAATTTTCTGGAACACATCAACCCCCTCGACCAAAACATCCGCATCAAATACTCTATCAGCTCATGCAGGATTGAATTCCTTGACCTTTCCATCTTCAAGGGCAAGCAATTCCTGAACAGCGGCCTCCTGGACACCACCACGTTCCAGAAGCCCATGAACCTATACCTGTACCTGCCCTACCGCAGCTACCACACGCTCAGCTGCAAACGCTCTTTCATCCTTGGAGAGCCCCGCAGGTACCTCCTCCAGTCCTCCGGGGAGAGAGACTTCTGTCTTCTCCGCAATGCCTTCTTCAAGCGGCTCCGGGCTCGAGGGTACCCTGCACACTTCCTCCACACCCTCTTCCTTCCCTTGACCTACTCTCAGCGGCCACAACTGCTGGAGAGCGTCCGCTCGCGCCAAACTGCCACGACCACGCACGACGACCCTCGCAGGCACCTGGTGTTGAGGACACTCCTGACCCCTCGGTCAGAATCCCTTCACCTGGGGACAATTTTTAGACGTTTTGCAAAACGTCTAAACCTGTTTAATTTTGCCGTGTTCCTACCTCGTACTATTTTGGCCTGGCGACTTCCTAGGAAACTTTATAGTTTTCAGGTGCGTGCGCAAATCTCTCCCTGAGCATTTAGTGGCCTTGGTTGTACTTCGGAGCGTCGAATTTCACGCTGCCAGGTCCCCGAGCCGCCCAGCTTTCGCTGGTTGCGACGGGTCTCCCCCCTGAGGTTGTCCAACGTGTGTGTTCTTAGCGTGCGAGATTCTGTCATGTTGTTCATTGGCCTGATGAAGGCTCACCCGAGCGGAAACATGTTGCCAGCCTTTAACATTTGACTTCTCTCTCTCAAACATGCCTAGCACACGTGGACACCTCACCCTCAATCCATCTTAGACTACAAGTTCTTGCTGCCCCGAGAAGCATCCCTCCACTGCGCAACCAGTTCGCACCACTCCGCAACCAGTTTGCACAACTCCGCGACCAGATTGTACCACTCCGCAACCAGTTTGCACCACTCCGCAACCAGTTTGCTCCTCTGGCATGCAGTTCGCACCACTCCGCAAGCAGTTCGCACCACTCCTCAACACGTTTTACCACTCCGCAACCAGTTCGCACCACTCCGCAACCAGTTTGCTCCTCTGGCATGCAGTTCGCACCACTCCGCAAGCAGTTCGCACCACTCCTCAACACGTTTTACCACTCCGCAACCAGTTCGCACCACTCCTCAACACGTTTCACCACTCCGCAACCAGTTCGCACCAATTCGCAACCAGTTTGCACCATTCTGCATCCAGTTCGCACCACCCCGCAACCAGTTTGCGTCACTCCACAACCTGTTTGCACCACTCCGCAACCGGTTTGCACCACTCCGCAAACAGTTGGCAACACTCCACAACCAGTTTGAACCACTCTGCAACATGTTGGCACCACTCCGCAGCCTGCTCACACCACTCCGCAAGCAGTTTGCACCACTCCGCAACCAGTTCGCATCACTCCGCAACCAATTCGCACCACTCCGCAGCCAGTTTGCACCACTCCGCAACCCGTTCGCACCACCCTGCAACCAGTATGCACCACTCCGCAACCCGTTCACACCACTCCGCAACCAGTTTGCACCACTCCGCAAGCCGTTCACACCACTCCGCAACCAGTTTGCACCACTCTGCAACCAGTTCGCACCACTCCGCAACCAATTTCGACCACTCTGCAACCAGTTTGTACCACTTTGCAACCACTCCGCACCACTCCAGAACCAGTGCACACCACTCTGCAACCAGTTCGCACCACACCACCCCACAACCAGTTCGCACCACTCCGCAACCAGCTGGCACCACTCCGCAACCAGTTCGTAACACACCGCCACCAGTTCGCACCACTCCGCAACCAGTTGGCACCACTCCGAAACCAGTTTGCACCTCTCCACAACCAGTTGGAACCACTCCGCAACCAGTTCGCACCACTCCGCATTCAGTTTGCACCACTCCGCAACCAATTTGCACCACTCGGAAACCAGTTCACAACACTCCGCAGCCAGATCGCTCCACTATACAGCCAGTTTGCACCACTCCGAAACCTGTTCGCACCACTTTGGAACCAGTTGGCACCACTCCACAACCAGTTTGCACCACTCTGCAACCAGTTCGCACCACTCAGCAACCAGTTCGCACAACTCCGTGACCAGATTGCACCACTCCACAACCAGTTCGCACCACTCCGCACCCCGTTTGCAGCTCTACGCAAGCAGTTGGCAGCACTCCGCAACCAGTTCGCACCACTCCGCATCCAGTTTGCGCCATGCTGCAACCAGTTGGCACCACTCCAAAACCAGTTCGCACCTCTCAACAACCCGTTGGCATCACTTCGCAGCCAGTTCGCACCACTCCGCATTCAGTTCGCACCACTCCGCAACCAGTTTGCACCACTCTGAAACCAGTTCGCACCACTCCGCAACCAGTTCGCACCACTCTGCAACAAGTTGCCACCACTCCGCAACCAGTTCGCACCACTCCGCAACCAGTTTGCACCACTTCGCAACCCGTTCGCACTACTCCGCAACCAGTTCGTACCACTCCGCAACCAGTTTGCACCACTTCGCAACCCGTTCGCACTACTCCGCAACCAGTTCGTACCACTCCGCAACCAGTTTGCACCACTTCGCAACCCGTTCGCACTACTCCGCAACCAGTTCGTACCACTCCGCAACCAGTTTGCACCACTTCGCAACCCGTTCGCACTACTCCGCAACCAGTTCGTACCACTCCGCAACCAGTTTGCACCACTTCGCAACCCGTTCGCACTACTCCGCAACCAGTTCGTACCACTCCGCAACCAGTTTGCACCACTTCGCAACCCGTTCGCACTACTCCGCAACCAGTTCGTACCACTCCGCAACCAGTTTGCACCACTTCGCAACCCGTTCGCACTACTCCGCAACCAGTTCGTACCACTCCGCAACCAGTTTGCACCACTTCGCAACCCGTTCGCACTACTCCGCAACCAGTTCGTACCACTCCGCAACCAGTTTGCACCACTTCGCAACCCGTTCGCACTACTCCGCAACCAGTTCGTACCACTCCGCAACCAGTTTGCACCACTTCGCAACCCGTTCGCACTACTCCGCAACCAGTTCGTACCACTCCGCAACCAGTTTGCACCACTTCGCAACCCGTTCGCACTACTCCGCAACCAGTTCGTACCACTCCGCAACCAGTTTGCACCACTTCGCAACCCGTTCGCACTACTCCGCAACCAGTTCGTACCACTCCGCAACCAGTTTGCACCACTTCGCAACCCGTTCGCACTACTCCGCAACCAGTTCGTACCACTCCGCAACCAGTTTGCACCACTTCGCAACCCGTTCGCACTACTCCGCAACCAGTTCGTACCACTCCGCAACCAGTTTGCACCACTTCGCAACCCGTTCGCACTACTCCGCAACCAGTTCGTACCACTCCGCAACCAGTTTGCACCACTTCGCAACCCGTTCGCACTACTCCGCAACCAGTTCGTACCACTCCGCAACCAGTTTGCACCACTTCGCAACCCGTTCGCACTACTCCGCAACCAGTTCGTACCACTCCGCAACCAGTTTGCACCACTTCGCAACCCGTTCGCACTACTCCGCAACCAGTTCGTACCACTCCGCAACCAGTTTGCACCACTTCGCAACCCGTTCGCACTACTCCGCAACCAGTTCGTACCACTCCGCAACCAGTTTGCACCACTTCGCAACCCGTTCGCACTACTCCGCAACCAGTTCGTACCACTCCGCAACCAGTTTGCACCACTTCGCAACCCGTTCGCACTACTCCGCAACCAGTTCGTACCACTCCGCAACCAGTTTGCACCACTTCGCAACCCGTTCGCACTACTCCGCAACCAGTTCGTACCACTCCGCAACCAGTTTGCACCACTTCGCAACCCGTTCGCACTACTCCGCAACCAGTTCGTACCACTCCGCAACCAGTTTGCACCACTTCGCAACCCGTTCGCACTACTCCGCAACCAGTTCGTACCACTCCGCAACCAGTTTGCACCACTTCGCAACCCGTTCGCACTACTCCGCAACCAGTTCGTACCACTCCGCAACCAGTTTGCACCACTTCGCAACCCGTTCGCACTACTCCGCAACCAGTTCGTACCACTCCGCAACCAGTTTGCACCACTTCGCAACCCGTTCGCACTACTCCGCAACCAGTTCGTACCACTCCGCAACCAGTTTGCACCACTTCGCAACCCGTTCGCACTACTCCGCAACCAGTTCGTACCACTCCGCAACCAGTTTGCACCACTTCGCAACCCGTTCGCACTACTCCGCAACCAGTTCGTACCACTCCGCAACCAGTTTGCACCACTTCGCAACCCGTTCGCACTACTCCGCAACCAGTTCGTACCACTCCGCAACCAGTTTGCACCACTTCGCAACCCGTTCGCACTACTCCGCAACCAGTTCGTACCACTCCGCAACCAGTTTGCACCACTTCGCAACCCGTTCGCACTACTCCGCAACCAGTTCGTACCACTCCGCAACCAGTTTGCACCACTTCGCAACCCGTTCGCACTACTCCGCAACCAGTTCGTACCACTCCGCAACCAGTTTGCACCACTTCGCAACCCGTTCGCACTACTCCGCAACCAGTTCGTACCACTCCGCAACCAGTTTGCACCACTTCGCAACCCGTTCGCACTACTCCGCAACCAGTTCGTACCACTCCGCAACCAGTTTGCACCACTTCGCAACCCGTTCGCACTACTCCGCAACCAGTTCGTACCACTCCGCAACCAGTTTGCACCACTTCGCAACCCGTTCGCACTACTCCGCAACCAGTTCGTACCACTCCGCAACCAGTTTGCACCACTTCGCAACCCGTTCGCACTACTCCGCAACCAGTTCGTACCACTCCGCAACCAGTTTGCACCACTTCGCAACCCGTTCGCACTACTCCGCAACCAGTTCGTACCACTCCGCAACCAGTTTGCACCACTTCGCAACCCGTTCGCACTACTCCGCAACCAGTTCGTACCACTCCGCAACCAGTTTGCACCACTTCGCAACCCGTTCGCACTACTCCGCAACCAGTTCGTACCACTCCGCAACCAGTTTGCACCACTTCGCAACCCGTTCGCACTACTCCGCAACCAGTTCGTACCACTCCGCAACCAGTTTGCACCACTTCGCAACCCGTTCGCACTACTCCGCAACCAGTTCGTACCACTCCGCAACCAGTTTGCACCACTTCGCAACCCGTTCGCACTACTCCGCAACCAGTTCGTACCACTCCGCAACCAGTTTGCACCACTTCGCAACCCGTTCGCACTACTCCGCAACCAGTTCGTACCACTCCGCAACCAGTTTGCACCACTTCGCAACCCGTTCGCACTACTCCGCAACCAGTTCGTACCACTCCGCAACCAGTTTGCACCACTTCGCAACCCGTTCGCACTACTCCGCAACCAGTTCGTACCACTCCGCAACCAGTTTGCACCACTCGGCAACGAGTTCGCACCACTCCATAACCAGTTGGCACCACTCCGAAACGAGTTCGCACCAATCCACAACCAGTTAGCACCACTCTGCAACCAGTTCGCACCACTCCGCACCCAGTTCGCACCACTCCGCAACCAGTTCGCACCACTCGGCAACCAGTTCGTACCACTCCGCAACCAGTTTGCATCACTCTGCAACAAGTTGGCACCACTCCGGAACCAGTTCGCACCACTCCGCAACCAGTTCGCACCATTCCGCAACCAGTTCGCACCACTCCGCAACCAGTTCGCACCACTCTGCAACCAGTTTGCAGCACTCCGCAACCAGTTCGCACCACTTCGCAACCCATTCGCACTACTCCCCGACCAGGTCACAAAAGGGTGGCAAAGAAGCCACCAACATGATGGCACAGAGCACGCCTCCAGCAAAAGCAGCGGCGCTGCTCAAGCCAGGAGCTTTTGGGCTTGACTCTGGCACCAATCATCACTCCAGCAACGACCAGGCTGGATTTGTCTCCATCGGCTCCACCGATTGGCGGTTCAGATGTGCAAACAGCAGTGTCGTCAACGCAAAGGGCGTGGGAGACAAGTTGGTGAGCATCAACCTGAATGGTGCAGAGAAGGATCTACGGCTACGTGACGTGGTCTACATGCCCTCCTTTGCGGCAAACCTTCTGTCCGTGTCAAAGATAACGGACAACAACATGACAGTGGTGTTCACATAGAAGAAGGCGGTCATCGCCAGTAACGAGGACATCAAGGTCCTCTATGCCAACAAAAATCTTGTGGTACAGGTTCCACGGGTTGACGGACTCTACGTATTGCAGACAATGGGAGCAAAGACCTCAGAAGACGAGGGTCATGCGGGTGCAGCGGAGGCAGTGGTCTCGGCACTAACACAGGAGAGCACACCAACGAGAACTTAAAAAGCAACCTCTACCGCAACGGACGAAGACGATGATCTGTGGCACAGACACTTTGGGCACGTTGCAAACAGCACGCTCCAAGTCATTCAGCAACAACAGCTGGTCCATGGCACGTATGGTTGCAAGAAGGATGCGGTTGGGTGTGGCAGCCTGTGTGAACCTTGCCTCCAAGGCAAGGCCAGACGAACGCGCTTTGAGCGCAATGGTCGTCACGTAGAATCAGCCCTTGGCCTGATTCACACCGACGTGTGTGGACCCTTTCGCACGGCGTCAAACGGTGGTCGCAAGTATTTTCTGACCTTCATAGATGACCACAGCCGCAAGGTGTTGATCTTCTTCCTCAAAACAAAGTGAGAGGTAAGAGAAACGTTGCAGGAGTTTGTCGCCATGGTGGAGTGGCACACCGGAAAGAAAGTCAAAGGGATGCGGAGCAACAACGGCGGAGAGTATGAGGCATGCAAGGGCTGGTTGCAGCAACATGGGATCGACCACCAGCCCACAACGCCTTACACGCCGCATTGCAATGATGTTGCGGAGCGGATGAATCAGACCATCCTCGGCATGGTGCGTAGCATGCTCTTTGATGCAAGGCTTCCACCGCGGTTTTGGGCGGAAGTGGCAAGAACGGCATGCTATCTTGTCAACCTGACTCGTGCGGCTGCTCTGGGCAGGCGCGGAGAGAAGAAGGGCAAGCAACAGATGACGCCACATGAAGTCTGGTCAGGAAAGAAGGCGGACGAATCACACCTGAAAGTATTCGGCTGCACCGCATGGGCAAAGGTCAAGGCGGGTGAGGGTGCCGGCAAGCTGGATTCAAGAGCACGAAAGTGCGTTATGGTGGGCTATGAGACGGTCCACAAGACATACCGCTTGTGGGACCTGGAAGGAAGAAGACTCATCGCCAGCCAGGATGTAACCTTTGACAAGAGGAAACCAGGCAAGGAAGAGATGCTTGATCCCACGAAAACTCCAAAACAGGGAGAGTGGTTAGTGCTGCTAGAGTCAGGAGATCAAGCTCCTGAAAACTGGCAAGTGGTGCCAGTGCGGCAGGCCGTCAAGAAGAGTGGTGTGTGAGGGGGAGCGGCTGCGCAGGCTGACGCAGCGGCAAGCTTTGACATAGAGTCGGAGACGTCCGAGGCCTCTGAGACCAGCTCGGAGGCCAATGGCTCTTCAAAAGAGGAAAATTTAACTCCTGGGCAGCCGACACCAAAGGAGCAACAGCATGGCAAACATCCACCAGCAATGCAACGTCGCAGCACACGACAAAGAAAACAAACTCCAAAGTACGACGCTGACACTGGAAGCTGGACTGGACTGAGTTGGTCCTCTTTGGCTCAGAGAGAGCCGCTCACTGTGGCTGAGGCGCTGGCAAGGCCCTATGCGGCCAAGTGGAAGGCGGCGGTGGACAACGAGCCGGCGTCCATTGAGAAAAATGGCACATGGGTGCTGGTGGATAGACCCGTTAACGCTCACGCGTTGGGCTCAAAGTGGGTGCTCAGGTTGAAGCGGAAGCAAGATGATAGCATCGACAAGTACAAGGCAAGGGTCATGGCGAAAGGATTCTCACAGCGCGCAGGTCTGAGTACTATGAGACCTTTGTACCAGTCATCACGTTTGCCTCCATGAGGTCCCTGCTTGTTGTCGCTGCCGCCAAAGGCCTTGAGATCCACCAGATGGATGTGAAGACAGCCTTCCTTTATGGGAAGCGCGACAAGGAGGTGCTAATGGAGGTACCGGAAGGTGTCAAAGCACCCGAGGGTAAGGTGTGCAAGCTGGTGAAGGCGTTGTACGGGCTGAAACAGGCCCCACGGATCTGGTACAAGGAGATAGACAGCTTCATGGCTGAGATCTCCTTCTTACATTGCAAGAATGATCCTAGCGTCTATGTGCGCGAGGACGAACGTGGCTTGCTGCCTGTGGCATTGTACGTGGATGATCTCATCATGTGTTCTTCCTTGCAGGAGGCCCTCACGGACCTCAAGAAAAATCTGGCCGGCAGATTTAAGATGAAGGACATGGGAACTCTCGAGTACTACCTCGGGATTCCTGTTCACCGCAACCACAAAGCAGGCACCATCGAGCTCAACCAGACCAAGTACATCATGGACATCTTGAAGCGCTGCAACATGGAGGACTGCAAGCCCGTCAGCACCCCCATGCCCTCCGACTGCAAGCTCTCCTCCTCCATGTCACCAAGCAACGAGGCAGACCGGTGGGAGATACAAAAAAATTCCATACCAGTCCG
Source organism: Penium margaritaceum (assembly GCA_023375785.1). NCBI lineage: Eukaryota > Viridiplantae > Streptophyta > Zygnematophyceae > Desmidiales > Peniaceae > Penium > Penium margaritaceum. The sequence goes on along the minus strand of SZWC01014182.1, from coordinate 32,917 downwards.
CCGTTGGAAGCCTCATGTATGCAATGGTGGGAACACAACCTGACATTGCTTATGCAGTGGGTCAGGTGAGAAGTTTTGTGGCCAACCCTGGGCCAGAACATTGGCAAGTCGTGAAGCGGATTTTTCGCTACCGCAAAAAGACTCGGTTCACAACACATACACAACCTAGAGCTACAGATTCATGCCGAAGAAAAGTTACCACAGCAGGTGGCCTAAGGTGCAAGGGAGAAATTGTTCTTCTTCTAAGGCCCATGGCCACTACAATGGCTTGACGGACAGGTTGGGCATGCACTCCTCCCTTGGAGTAAATCCCCCAGACCTTGTTCGTGGTGCAAGTCGAAGCAAGACACCAGAAGTGTAGCGCAACGGATAGCATGTTGGACTTAGGGACAACAGGACTTGCGATCGAGCCTTGATGTGCGCAGGATGTTTTTTGACCTTCTAGCAAAGGTGAAGTTTCTTAGACATTTCTCCATGCATGAGGAGAGTGCGCCAGTTAGCGGTCAGCGGATGCGCCAATTGGCGGACTGGTGAGGTGGTGTGGAGTGACCACCCGAAAAGTGCCACTACCCACGTACCTTAGAAGCCAGGCCTAGGACTATATGTACCAGGCTCATTCCTCATTCTAATTATAAAATTTGGCCTTAGATGCTCCTCACAGAGTTGTCGAACTAAGGAACAGTATAAAGAAGACACTGGTTGGTCTAAGCCCCAGGAGTTAGTCTTTGACTAGCACCTCGCGCGAAAGTGACCAAGTGTTAAGTGGACACAGTTGCTAGCAAGTGATTGCCTAGGAACTGCTCAGTGTGGAACCGTGATCCTGAGGGTGATTTCTTCTCCTAGCTAAAATGCTAGGAGCGGACGGCACGTGCTATTGTGTCGGCCCCGTTTTCTAGTCCGTTTGCCTCAAGCTGGTTGACATTTCGCACCACTTTGCAACCAGTTTGCACCACTCCACAACCAGTTTGCACCACTCTGCAACCAGGTCGCACCAATCTGCAACCAGTTCGCACCACTCCGCAATACGTTCGCACCACTCCCCAACCAGTTCACACCACTCCGCAACCATTTTGCACCACTCTGCAACCAGTTTGCACCACTCCGCAACCAGTTCGCACCACTCCGCAATACGTTCGCACCACTCCCCAACCAGTTCACACCACTCCGCAACCATTTTGCACCACTCTGCAACCAGTTTGCACCACTCCGCAACCAGTTCGCACCACTCCGCAACAAGTTGACACCACTCCGTAACCGGTTTGCACCACTCCGCAACTAGTTTGCACCACTCCGCAACCAGTTCGCAACATTCCACAACCAGCTCGCACCACTCCACAACCAGTTCGCACCACTCCGCAACCAGTTTAAACCACTAAGCAACCAATTCACACCACTCCGCACCTCGTTCGCACCACTAGCAACCAGTTCGCAACACTCCGCAACCAGTTCGCACCACTCCGCAACCAGTTCACACCACTCCGCAACGAGTTTGCATCACTCCACATCCAGTTCGCACCACTCCGTAACCAGTTCACACCACTTCCCGACCAGTTCGCACCACTCCGGAACCAGTTCGCACCACTCCGCAACCAGTTCGCACCAATCCGCAACCAGTCCGCAACACTCTGCAGCCTGTTCGACCCACTCTGAAACCTGTTCGCACCACTCCGCAACCAGTTGGCACCACTCCGCAACCAGTTCGCACAACACGACTCCGCAACCAGTTGGCACCACTCCGCAACCAGTTCGCACAACACGACTCCGCAACCAGTTGGCACCACTCCGCAACCAGTTCGCACAACACGACTCCGCAACCAGTTGGCACCACTCCGCAACCAGTTCGCACAACACGACTCCGCAACCAGTTGGCACCACTCCGCAACCAGTTCGCACAACACGACTCCGCAACCAGTTGGCACCACTCCGCAACCAGTTCGCACAACACGACTCCGCAACCAGTTGGCACCACTCCGCAACCAGTTCGCACAACACGACTCCGCAACCAGTTGGCACCACTCCGCAACCAGTTCGCACAACACGACTCCGCAACCAGTTGGCACCACTCCGCAACCAGTTCGCACAACACGACTCCGCAACCAGTTGGCACCACTCCGCAACCAGTTCGCACAACACGACTCCGCAACCAGTTGGCACCACTCCGCAACCAGTTCGCACAACACGACTCCGCAACCAGTTGGCACCACTCCGCAACCAGTTCGCACAACACGACTCCGCAACCAGTTGGCACCACTCCGCAACCAGTTCGCACAACACGACTCCGCAACCAGTTGGCACCACTCCGCAACCAGTTCGCACAACACGACTCCGCAACCAGTTGGCACCACTCCGCAACCAGTTCGCACAACACGACTCCGCAACCAGTTGGCACCACTCCGCAACCAGTTCGCACAACACGACTCCGCAACCAGTTGGCACCACTCCGCAACCAGTTCGCACAACACGACTCCGCAACCAGTTGGCACCACTCCGCAACCAGTTCGCACAACACGACTCCGCAACCAGTTGGCACCACTCCGCAACCAGTTCGCACAACACGACTCCGCAACCAGTTGGCACCACTCCGCAACCAGTTCGCACAACACGACTCCGCAACCAGTTGGCACCACTCCGCAACCAGTTCGCACAACACGACTCCGCAACCAGTTGGCACCACTCCGCAACCAGTTCGCACAACACGACTCCGCAACCAGTTGGCACCACTCCGCAACCAGTTCGCACAACACGACTCCGCAACCAGTTGGCACCACTCCGCAACCAGTTCGCACAACACGACTCCGCAACCAGTTGGCACCACTCCGCAACCAGTTCGCACAACACGACTCCGCAACCAGTTGGCACCACTCCGCAACCAGTTCGCACAACACGACTCCGCAACCAGTTGGCACCACTCCGCAACCAGTTCGCACAACACGACTCCGCAACCAGTTGGCACCACTCCGCAACCAGTTCGCACAACACGACTCCGCAACCAGTTGGCACCACTCCGCAACCAGTTCGCACAACACGACTCCGCAACCAGTTGGCACCACTCCGCAACCAGTTCGCACAACACGACTCCGCAACCAGTTGGCACCACTCCGCAACCAGTTCGCACAACACGACTCCGCAACCAGTTGGCACCACTCCGCAACCAGTTCGCACAACACGACTCCGCAACCAGTTGGCACCACTCCGCAACCAGTTCGCACAACACGACTCCGCAACCAGTTGGCACCACTCCGCAACCAGTTCGCACAACACGACTCCGCAACCAGTTGGCACCACTCCGCAACCAGTTCGCACAACACGACTCCGCAACCAGTTGGCACCACTCCGCAACCAGTTCGCACAACACGACTCCGCAACCAGTTGGCACCACTCCGCAACCAGTTCGCACAACACGACTCCGCAACCAGTTGGCACCACTCCGCAACCAGTTCGCACAACACGACTCCGCAACCAGTTGGCACCACTCCGCAACCAGTTCGCACAACACGACTCCGCAACCAGTTGGCACCACTCCGCAACCAGTTCGCACAACACGACTCCGCAACCAGTTGGCACCACTCCGCAACCAGTTCGCACAACACGACTCCGCAACCAGTTGGCACCACTCCGCAACCAGTTCGCACAACACGACTCCGCAACCAGTTGGCACCACTCCGCAACCAGTTCGCACAACACGACTCCGCAACCAGTTGGCACCACTCCGCAACCAGTTCGCACAACACGACTCCGCAACCAGTTGGCACCACTCCGCAACCAGTTCGCACAACACGACTCCGCAACCAGTTGGCACCACTCCGCAACCAGTTCGCACAACACGACTCCGCAACCAGTTGGCACCACTCCGCAACCAGTTCGCACCACACCAATCCGCAACCAGTTCGCACAACTCCGTAACCAGTTTTTACCACTCCCCAACGAGTTCACACCACTCCGCAACCAGTTGGCACCACTCCGCAACCAGTTTGCAACACAACGCAACAAGTTTGTATCACTCCGCAACCAGTTCTCACCACTCCGCAACCAGTTCACACAACTCTGCAACCAGTTTGCACCAATCCGCAACCAGTACGCACCACTCTGCAACCAGTTTGCACCACTCCCAAACCAGTTCGGACCACTCCACAACCAGTTTGCAGCACTCTACAACCAGTTTGCACCACTCCGCAACCAGTTCCCACCACTCTGCAACCCGTTTGCACCACTTTACAGCCAGTTCGCATCACTCCGCAACCGGTTTGCACCACTCCGCAACCAGTTTGCACAACTCCGCAACCAGTTCGCACCACTCTGCAACCAGTTGGCACCACTCCCTAACCAGTTCGCAACACTCACCAACACGTTCGCACCACTCCGCAACCAGTTCGCACCATCTGCAACAAATTGGCACCACTCCACATTCAGTTCGCACCACTCCACAACCAGTTCGCACCACTCCTCAACCAGTTCGCACCACTCCGCAACCAGTTTGCACCACTCCGCAACCAGTTCGCACCACTCCTCAACCAGTTCGCAACACTCCGCAACCAGTTTGCACCACTCCGCAACCAGTTCGCACCACTCCGCAACCAGTTCGCGCCACTCCGCAAGCAGTTCGCACCACTCCGCAACCAGTTCGCGCCACTCCGCAAGCAGTTCGCACCACTCCGCAACCAGTTCGCACCACTCTTCAACCAGTTCGCAACACTCCTCAACAAGTTTGCACCACTCCACAACCAGTTCCCACAACTTCGCAACCAACTTGCACCCCTTCGCAACCATTACGCACCACTCCGCAACCAGGTCGCACCACTCTGCAACCAGTTCGCTCCACACCACTCTGCAACCAGTCCGCACCACTCCGCAACCAGTTGGCACCACGCCGGATCAAGTTGGCACCACTCCGCAACCAGTTCGCACCCCATCGCAACCAGTTCACACCACTTCGCAACCAGTTCATACCACTTTGCAACCAGTTCGCACCACTCTGCAACCAATTTGCACCACTCCGCAACCAGTTCACACCACTCTGCGACCAGTTCGCACCACTCTGGAAATAGTTCGCACCACTCTGCAACCAGTTCGCACCACTCCGTAACCAGTTCACACCACTTCCCAACCAGTTCGCACCACTCCGCAACCGGTTCACAGCACTCCGCAACGAGTTCGCACCACACCACTCCGCAACCCGTTCGCAGCACTCCGCAACCAGTTGGAACCACTCCGCAACCAGTTCGCAACACTCCGCAACCAGTTCGCACAACTCCGCAACCAGTTCGCACCACTCCGCAACCAGTTGGCACCACTCTGCAACCAAATCCCACCACTCCACAACCCGTTGGCACCACTCTGCAACCAGTTCACACCACTCCGCAACATGTTCGCACCACTCCGCAACCAGTTTGCACCAGTCGGCAACAAGATCGCACCACACCGCAACCAGTTTGCACCACTACGCAACAAGTTGGCACCACTCCAGAACCAGTTCGTACCACTCCAGAACCACTTCGCACCATTCAGCAACCAGTTCGCACCACTCTGCAACCAGTTCACACCACTCCGCAACCAGTTCGCACCACTTCGCAACCCGTTCGCACCACTCCGCAACAAGTTTGCACCACTCGGCAACCAGTTCGCACCACTCCGCAACCAGTTGGCACCACTCCGCAACCAGTTCGTACTACTCCGCAACCTGTTCCCAGCACTCCGCAACCAGTTTGCACCACTTCGCAACCAGTTTGCACCACTCCACATCCAGTTCACACCACTCCGCAACCGGTTTGCGCCACTTAGCAACCAGATCACACCACTTTGCAACCAGTTCGCACCACTCCGCAACCGGTTCGCACCACTCCGCAACCAGTTCGCACCACTCCCCAACCAGTTCGCACCACTCCGCAACCTTTTTGCACCACTCTGCAACTAGTTCGCACCACTCCGCACCCAGTTTGCACCACTCGGCAACAAGTTGACACCACTCCGCAACCAGTTTGCACCACTCCGCAACCAGTTCGCACCACTCCGCAACCTGTTCGCAGCACACCGCATCCAGTTCACACCACTCCTCAACCAGTCCCTACCACTCCGCAACCAGTTCGCACCACTCCGCAACCTGTTTGTACCACTTCGCAACCGGTTCACACCACTCCGCAACCTGTTTGTACCACTTCGCAACCGGTTCACACCACTCCGCAACCTGTTTGTACCACTTCGCAACCGGTTCACACCACTCCGCAACCTGTTTGTACCACTTCGCAACCGGTTCACACCACTCCGCAACCTGTTTGTACCACTTCGCAACCGGTTCACACCACTCCGCAACCTGTTTGTACCACTTCGCAACCGGTTCACACCACTCCGCAACCTGTTTGTACCACTTCGCAACCGGTTCACACCACTCCGCAACCTGTTTGTACCACTTCGCAACCGGTTCACACCACTCCGCAACCTGTTTGTACCACTTCGCAACCGGTTCACACCACTCCGCAACCTGTTTGTACCACTTCGCAACCGGTTCACACCACTCCGCAACCTGTTTGTACCACTTCGCAACCGGTTCACACCACTCCGCAACCTGTTTGTACCACTTCGCAACCGGTTCACACCACTCCGCAACCTGTTTGTACCACTTCGCAACCGGTTCACACCACTCCGCAACCTGTTTGTACCACTTCGCAACCGGTTCACACCACTCCGCAACCTGTTTGTACCACTTCGCAACCGGTTCACACCACTCCGCAACCTGTTTGTACCACTTCGCAACCGGTTCACACCACTCCGCAACCTGTTTGTACCACTTCGCAACCGGTTCACACCACTCCGCAACCTGTTTGTACCACTTCGCAACCGGTTCACACCACTCCGCAACCTGTTTGTACCACTTCGCAACCGGTTCACACCACTCCGCAACCTGTTTGTACCACTTCGCAACCGGTTCACACCACTCCGCAACCTGTTTGTACCACTTCGCAACCGGTTCACACCACTCCGCAACCTGTTTGTACCACTTCGCAACCGGTTCACACCACTCCGCAACCTGTTTGTACCACTTCGCAACCGGTTCACACCACTCCGCAACCTGTTTGTACCACTTCGCAACCGGTTCACACCACTCCGCAACCTGTTTGTACCACTTCGCAACCGGTTCACACCACTCCGCAACCTGTTTGTACCACTTCGCAACCGGTTCACACCACTCCGCAACCTGTTTGTACCACTTCGCAACCGGTTCACACCACTCCGCAACCTGTTTGTACCACTTCGCAACCGGTTCACACCACTCCGCAACCTGTTTGTACCACTTCGCAACCGGTTCACACCACTCCGCAACCTGTTTGTACCACTTCGCAACCGGTTCACACCACTCCGCAACTAGTTCGCACCAGTCCGCGACCAGTTTGCACCACTCCGAAACAAGGTCGCACCACTTCGCAACCAGTACGTACCACTTTGCCACCAGTTCGCACCATTCCGCAACCAGTTCCCACCCCTCCGCAACCCGTTCGCACCACTCCGTAACTAGTTCGCACCACTCCGCACCCCGTTCGTACCACTCCCCAACCAGTTCCGACCACTCCGCGACCAGTTCCCACCACTCCGCAACCAGTTCGTACCACTCCGCAGCCAGTTTGCACCACTTCGCAACCCGTTCGTACCACTCCCCAACCAGTTCCCACCACTCCGCGACCAGTTCGCACCACTCCGCAACCAGTTTGCACCACTCCGCAACCAGTTCGCACCAGTCCACACTCAGTTCGCAACACTCTGCAACCAGTTCGCACCACTTTGCAACCAGTTTGCACCACTCCAAAACCAGTTCGCACCACTCTGCAACCAGTTTGCACCACTCCGCAACCAGTTCGCACTACTCCGCAACTAGTTCACACCACTTTGCGACCAGTTCGCATCTCTCCGGAACCAGTTCGCACAACTCCGCAACCAGTTCGCACCACTCCACAACCAGTTCGCACCACACCGCAACCAGATCGAACCACTCCGCAACCAGTTCGCACCACTCTGTAACCAGTTCACACCACTCCCCAACCAGCTTGCACCACTCTGCAACCAGTTCGCACCACTCAACAGCCAGTATGCGCCATCCTGCGACCAGTTCACACTTCTCCGCAACCAGTTCGCACTACTCCGCAACCAGTTTGCACCACTCGGCAACCAGTTCGCACCACTCAGCAGCCAGTTCGCACCACTCCGCAACCAGTTTGCACCACTCCGCATCCAGTTCGCACCACTCGGCAACCAGTTCGCACCACTCCGCAACCAGTTCGCACCACTCCGCAACCAGTTCGCAGCATTGCGCAACCAATTCGCACCAATCCGCAACCAGTTGGCACCACTCTGCAACCCGTCAGCACAACTCCACAACCAGTTCGCACCACTCCGCAACCGGTGGCACCACTCGCAACCGGTTCGCACCACTCTGCAACCAGTTCGCACCACTCCGCAACAAGCTGGCACCACTCTGAAACCGGTTTGGAACACACTACAACCAGTTGGCACCACTCCGCAACCAGTTGGAACCAGTCCGCAACCAGTTCGCAACACTCCCCAACCGGTTTTTACCACTCCGCAACCAGTTCTCACCACTCCACAACAAGTTCGCGCAACTCCGCAACCAGTTTGCACCACTCCGCAACCAGTTCGCATCACTCTGCAACCAGTTCGCACCACTTCGCAACCAGTTTGCACACCACTCCGCGACCAGTTCCCCACTCCACAACGAGTTTGCACCACTCCGCAACCAGTTCGCACCACTCCGCAACCAGTTCGCACGACTCCACAACCAGTTTGCACAAGCTCTGCAACCAGTGTGCACCACTTTGCAACTATTTCGCACTACTCGTCAACTAGTTCGCACCATTGCGCAACCAGTTTGCACCACTCCGCAACCAATACGCACCACTCCACAACCAGTTTGCACCACTTTGCAACCAGTTCGCACCACACCAACCCGCAACCAGTTTCACCACTCCGCAACCAGTTTGCACCACTCCCCAACCAGTTTGCACAACTCCGCAACCAGTTCGCACCACTCCACAACCAGTTCGCAACACTGCGCAAACAGTTCGCACCACTCCACAGCCAGTTCGCACCACTCCGCAACCAGTTCGCACCACTCTGCAACCAGTTCGCACCACTTCCCAACCAGTTCCCACCACTGTGCAACCAGTTCGTACGACTCCGCAACCAGTTTGCAACACTCCAGAACCAGTTCACACCACTCGTCAACCAGTTCGCACAACTCCGCAACCAGTTCACACCACTCTGCAACCAGCTCGCACCACTACGCAACCAGTTCGCATAGCTCCACAACCGGTTCGCACCACTTCAGAACCAGTTCCAACCACTCCACAACCAGTCCGCACCACTCCGCAGCCAGTTCGCACCACTCATCAACCAGTTTGCACCACTCTGCAACCAGTTCGCACCACTCCGCAACCACTTCGCACAACTCCGCACTCGTCAACTAGTTCGCAGCAACCAGTTCGCACCACTCCGCAGCCAGTTCGCACCACTACGCAACCCGTTCGCACCACTCCGCAACCAGTTCCTACCACTCCGCAACCTGTTCGCACATTTCCCCAACCAGTTGGCACCACTCCGCAACCCGCTCGCACAGCTCCGCAACCAGTTTGCACCACTCCCCAACCAGTACGCACAGCTCCGCAACCGGTTCGCACCACTCCGCAACCAGTTCGCACCACACCACTCCACAACCAGTTCGCACCACTCCGCAACCAGTTGGCACCACTCCGCTACAAGTTCGCAACACTGCGCAACCAGTTCGCACCACTTTGCAACCAGTTCGCACCATTCAGCAACTAGTTGGCACCACTCGGAAACCAGTTGGCACCACTCCAAAACCAGTTCGCACCACTCCGCAACCAGTTCACACCACCCCGGAACCAGTTGGCACCACTCCGCAACCAGTTCGCAGCACTCCGCAACCAGTTTGCACCACTCCGCAACCATTTTGCACCACTCCCCAACAAGTTGGTACCACTCCTCTACCACTCTGGACCACTCTGCAACCAGTTTGCACCACTCCGCAACCAGTTCCCACCACTCTGCAACCTGTTCGCACCACTCCGTAACCAGTTCGCACCACTCTGCAACCAGTTGGTACCACTCCGCAGCCAGTTCGCACCACTCCGCAACCCGTTTGCCCCACTCCACAACCAGTTCGCACCACTGCGCAACCAGTTCGCATCATTCCGCAACCAGTTTGCACCACTCCGCAACCAGTTCGCACCACTCCGCAACCAGTTCGCATCACTCCGCAACCAGTTTGCACCACTCCGCAACCAGTTCGCACGCCTCCACATCCAGTTCGCACCACTCCGCAACCAGTTCCCACCACTCCGCAACCACCTGGCACAACTCCGCAACCAGTTGGCACCACTCCGCAACCAGTTTGCCTCACTCCGCAACCAGTTTGTACCACTCCGCAACCAGTTCGCACCACTCCGCAACCAGTTCGCACCACTCCGCAACCAGTTCGCACCACTCCACAACCAGTTCTCACCACTCCACAACCAGTTCGCAACACTCCACATCCAGTTTGCACCACTGTGCAACTAGTTCGCACCACTTGGCAACCAGTTCGCACCACTTCCCAGCCAGTTTGCACCACTCCGCAACCGGTTCACACCACTCTGCAACCAATTCACACCACTCCGCAACCAGTTGGCACCACTCCGCAACCCGTTCGCACCACTCCCCAACCAGTTCGCACCACTCAGCAACCATTTCGCACCACTCTGCAACCAGTTCCCACCACTCCCCAACCAGTTGCACCACTCCGCAACAGGTTGGCAGCAATCCGCAACCAGTTTGCACCACTCCCCAACCAGTTCGAACCACTCCGCAGCAAGTTCGCACCACTCTGCAACCAGTTTACACCACTCCGCAACCAGTTCACACCACTCTGCAACCAGTTCGCACCACTCAGCAACCAGTTCGCACCACTCCGCTTGCCGTTCGCACAACGCCGCAACCAGTTCGCACCAATCCGCAACCAATTCGCACCATTCCGCGACCAGTTTGCACCACTCCGCAACCAGTTCGCACTACTTTGCGACTAGTTCGCACCACTCTGGAACCAGTTCGCACCACTCCGCAACCACTTCCCCACACTCCGCAACTTGTTCGCATCACTATGCAACCAGTTCGAACCACTCCGCCACCAGTTCGCACCATTCCGCAACCAGTTCCTACAACTCCCCAACCTGTTTGCACCACTCCGCAACCAGTTCGCACCACACAACAGCCAGTATGCGCCACCCTGTGACCAGTTCACACTTCTCCGCAACCAGTTTGCACCACTCCGTAACCACTTTGCACCACTCCGCAACCAGTTCGCACCACTCCGCAACCAGTTTGCACCACTCCGCAACCTGTTTGCACCACTCTGCAACCAGATCGCACCACTCTCCAACCAGTTTGTACCACTCTACAACCAGTTGGCACCACACTGCAACCAGTTCGCACCACTCTCCAACAATTTTCCACCACTCTGCAACCAGTTTGCACCACTTCGCAACCAGTTCACACCACTCCGCAACCAGTTTGCACCACACCACTCTGTAAGCAGTTCGCACCACTCCGCAATTATTTTGCACCACTCCATCACCAGTTCGCACCACTCCAAAACCAGTTGGCACCACTCCGCAACCAGTTCGCAACACTCCACATCCAGTTTGCACCACTTTGCAGCCAGTTCGCACCACTTCGCAACCAGTTCGCACCACTCAGCAACCAGTTCGCACCACTCTGCAACCAGTTCGCACCACCCTGCAACCAGTTCGCACCACTCCGCAACCAGTTCGCACCACTCCCGAACCAGTTCGCACCACTCCCAAACCATTTTGCACCACTATGCAACCAGTTCGCACCACTCCCCAACCAGTTGCACCACTCCGCAACCAGTTCGCACCCCTCTGCAACCAGTTCCCACCATTCCGCGACCAGTTTGCACCACTTTGCAACCAGTTCGCACCCCTCTGCAACCAGTTCCCACCATTCCGCGACCAGTTTGCACCACTTTGCAACCAGTTCGCACCCCTCTGCAACCAGTTCCCACCATTCCGCGACCAGTTTGCACCACTTTGCAACCAGTTCGCACCCCTCTGCAACCAGTTCCCACCATTCCGCGACCAGTTTGCACCACTTTGCAACCAGTTCGCACCCCTCTGCAACCAGTTCCCACCATTCCGCGACCAGTTTGCACCACTTTGCAACCAGTTCGCACCCCTCTGCAACCAGTTCCCACCATTCCGCGACCAGTTTGCACCACTTTGCAACCAGTTCGCACCCCTCTGCAACCAGTTCCCACCATTCCGCGACCAGTTTGCACCACTTTGCAACCAGTTCGCACCCCTCTGCAACCAGTTCCCACCATTCCGCGACCAGTTTGCACCACTTTGCAACCAGTTCGCACCCCTCTGCAACCAGTTCCCACCATTCCGCGACCAGTTTGCACCACTTTGCAACCAGTTCGCACCCCTCTGCAACCAGTTCCCACCATTCCGCGACCAGTTTGCACCACTTTGCAACCAGTTCGCACCCCTCTGCAACCAGTTCCCACCATTCCGCGACCAGTTTGCACCACTTTGCAACCAGTTCGCACCCCTCTGCAACCAGTTCCCACCATTCCGCGACCAGTTTGCACCACTTTGCAACCAGTTCGCACCCCTCTGCAACCAGTTCCCACCATTCCGCGACCAGTTTGCACCACTTTGCAACCAGTTCGCACCCCTCTGCAACCAGTTCCCACCATTCCGCGACCAGTTTGCACCACTTTGCAACCAGTTCGCACCCCTCTGCAACCAGTTCCCACCATTCCGCGACCAGTTTGCACCACTTTGCAACCAGTTCGCACCCCTCTGCAACCAGTTCCCACCATTCCGCGACCAGTTTGCACCACTTTGCAACCAGTTCGCACCCCTCTGCAACCAGTTCCCACCATTCCGCGACCAGTTTGCACCACTTTGCAACCAGTTCGCACCCCTCTGCAACCAGTTCCCACCATTCCGCGACCAGTTTGCACCACTTTGCAACCAGTTCGCACCCCTCTGCAACCAGTTCCCACCATTCCGCGACCAGTTTGCACCACTTTGCAACCAGTTCGCACCCCTCTGCAACCAGTTCCCACCATTCCGCGACCAGTTTGCACCACTTTGCAACCAGTTCGCACCCCTCTGCAACCAGTTCCCACCATTCCGCGACCAGTTTGCACCACTTTGCAACCAGTTCGCACCCCTCTGCAACCAGTTCCCACCATTCCGCGACCAGTTTGCACCACTTTGCAACCAGTTCGCACCCCTCTGCAACCAGTTCCCACCATTCCGCGACCAGTTTGCACCACTTTGCAACCAGTTCGCACCCCTCTGCAACCAGTTCCCACCATTCCGCGACCAGTTTGCACCACTTTGCAACCAGTTCGCACCCCTCTGCAACCAGTTCCCACCATTCCGCGACCAGTTTGCACCACTTTGCAACCAGTTCGCACCCCTCTGCAACCAGTTCGTACCACTCCGCAGCTAGTTCGCACCACTCCACGCCCCGTTTGCGCCACTCCGCAACCAGTTTCCACAGCTTCGCAACCAGTTCGCAACACTCCGGAACCAGTTCACACCACTCCGCAACCAGTTCGCACCACTCTGCAACCAGTTCGCACCACTCCGCAACCAGTTCCCACCACTCTGCAACCAGTTCGCACCACTTCGCAACCCGTTCGCACCACCCCGCAACTGGTTCGCACCACTCCGCAACCAGTTCGCACCATACCACTCCGCAACGAGTTCGCACCACACCACAACCAGTTGGCACCACTTTGCAACCAGTTCGCAACACTCCGCAACCAGTTTGTACAACTCCGCATCCAGTTCGCACCAGTCCGCAACCAGTTGGCACCACTCCGAAACCAGTTCGCACCACTCCACAACCAGTTCCCACCACTCCGCAACCAGTTCACACCACTCCGCAACCAGTTGGCACCACTCCGCAACCAGTTCGCACCACTCCCCAACCAGTTCGCACCACTCCGCAACCAGTTCGCACCACCCCACAACTAGTTCGCACCACTCCGCACCCAGTTTGCACCACTCCGCAACCAGTTTGCACCACTCCGCAACAAGTTGGTACCACTCCGCAACCAGTTCGCACCACTCCGTAACCAGTTCACACCACTCCGTAACCTGTTCGCACCACTCTGCAACCAGTTCGTACCACTCCGGAGCTAGTTCGCACCACTCCGCAACCCGTTCGCACCACTCCCCAACCCGTTCGCACCACTTTGCAACCAGTTTGCACCACTCCGCAACCAGTTTGCACCACTCCGTAACCAGTTTGCACCCCTCCACATCCAGTTCGCACCACTCCACAACCAGTTCGCACCACTCCGCAACCAGTTCACACCACTCCGTAACCAGTTGGCACCACTCCGTAACCAGTTCGCACCACTCTGCAACCAGTTCGCACCATTCCGCAACCAGTTTGCACCACTCCGCAACAAGTTGGTACCACTCTGAAACCACTCCGCACTACTCCGCAACCAGTTTGCACCACTCGGCAACCAGTTTGCACCACTCCGCAACCCGTTCGCACCGCTCCGTAACCTGTTCGCACCACTCCGCAACCAGTTCGTACCACTCCGCAGCCAGTTTGCACCACTCCGCAACCCGTTCGTACCACTCCCCAACCAGTTCCCACCAATCCGCGACCAGTTCGCACCACTCCGCAACCAGTTTGCACCACTCTGCAACCAGTTCACACCAGTCCACATCCAGTTCGCACCACTCTGCAACCAGTTCGCACCACTTTGCAACCAGTTCGCACCACTCCAAAATCAGTTCGCACCACTCCGCACCCAGTTTGCACCACTCCGCAACCAGTTCGCACCACTCCGCAACCCGTTCGCACCGCTCCGCAACCAGTTCGCACCACTCCGCAACCCGTTCGCACCGCTCCGCAACCAGTTCGCACCACTCCGCAACCCGTTCGCACCGCTCCGCAACCAGTTCGCACCACTCCGCAACCCGTTCGCACCGCTCCGCAACCAGTTCGCACCACTCCGCAACCCGTTCGCACCGCTCCGCAACCAGTTCGCACCACTCCGCAACCCGTTCGCACCGCTCCGCAACCAGTTCGCACCACTCCGCAACCCGTTCGCACCGCTCCGCAACCAGTTCGCACCACTCCGCAACCCGTTCGCACCGCTCCGCAACCAGTTCGCACCACTCCGCAACCCGTTCGCACCGCTCCGCAACCAGTTCGCACCACTCCGCAACCCGTTCGCACCGCTCCGCAACCAGTTCGCACCACTCCGCAACCCGTTCGCACCGCTCCGCAACCAGTTCGCACCACTCCGCAACCCGTTCGCACCGCTCCGCAACCAGTTCGCACCACTCCGCAACCCGTTCGCACCGCTCCGCAACCAGTTCGCACCACTCCGCAACCCGTTCGCACCGCTCCGCAACCAGTTCGCACCACTCCGCAACCCGTTCGCACCGCTCCGCAACCAGTTCGCACCACTCCGCAACCCGTTCGCACCGCTCCGCAACCAGTTCGCACCACTCCGCAACCCGTTCGCACCGCTCCGCAACCAGTTCGCACCACTCCGCAACCCGTTCGCACCGCTCCGCAACCAGTTCGCACCACTCCGCAACCCGTTCGCACCGCTCCGCAACCAGTTCGCACCACTCCGCAACCCGTTCGCACCGCTCCGCAACCAGTTCGCACCACTCCGCAACCCGTTCGCACCGCTCCGCAACCAGTTCGCACCACTCCGCAACCCGTTCGCACCGCTCCGCAACCAGTTCGCACCACTCCGCAACCCGTTCGCACCGCTCCGCAACCAGTTCGCACCACTCCGCAACCCGTTCGCACCGCTCCGCAACCAGTTCGCACCACTCCGCAACCCGTTCGCACCGCTCCGCAACCAGTTCGCACCACTCCGCAACCCGTTCGCACCGCTCCGCAACCAGTTCGCACCACTCCGCAACCCGTTCGCACCGCTCCGCAACCAGTTCGCACCACTCCGCAACCCGTTCGCACCGCTCCGCAACCAGTTCGCACCACTCCGCAACCCGTTCGCACCGCTCCGCAACCAGTTCGCACCACTCCGCAACCCGTTCGCACCGCTCCGCAACCAGTTCGCACCACTCCGCAACCCGTTCGCACCGCTCCGCAACCAGTTCGCACCACTCCGCAACCCGTTCGCACCGCTCCGCAACCAGTTCGCACCACTCCGCAACCCGTTCGCACCGCTCCGCAACCAGTTCGCACCACTCCGCAACCCGTTCGCACCGCTCCGCAACCAGTTCGCACCACTCCGCAACCCGTTCGCACCGCTCCGCAACCAGTTCGCACCACTCCGCAACCCGTTCGCACCGCTCCGCAACCAGTTCGCACCACTCCGCAACCCGTTCGCACCGCTCCGCAACCAGTTCGCACCACTCCGCAACCCGTTCGCACCGCTCCGCAACCAGTTCGCACCACTCCGCAACCAGTTCGCACCACTCCGAAGCCAGTTCCCTCCACTCCACAGCCAGTTTGCAACACTCCGAAACCTGTTCGCGCCACTCCGGAACCAGTTTGCACCACTCCACAACCAGTTCGCACCACTCTGCAACCAGTTCGCACCACTCCGCAACCAGTTCACACCACTCCGCAACCAGATTTCACCACTCCGCAACCAGTTCTCACCTCTCTGCAACCAGTTTGCACCTCTCCGCAACCAGTTCGCACCACTCCGCAACCAGTTTGCACCACTCCGCAACCAGTTTGCACCACTCCCCAACCCGTTTGCACCACCCCGCACCCTGATCGCACCACTCTGCAACCGGTTACTACCACTCCGCAACCAGTTCGCACCACTCTGCGACCAGTTCGCACCACTCTGCAACCAGTTTCCACCACTCTGCAACCAGTTCGCACCACTTCGCAACCAGTTCGCACCACTCTGCAACCAGCTCGCACCACTCCGCAACCAGTTCGCACTACTCCGCAACCAGTTCGCACCACTCATCAGCCAGTTTGCACCACTCTGCAACCAGTTTGCACCACTCCACAACCAGTTCGCACCCCTCCGCGACCAGTTCGCACCACTCCGCAGCCAGTTCCCTCCACTCCACAGCCAGTTTGCACCACTCCGAAACCTGTTCGCGCCACTCCGGAACCAGTTTGCACCACTCCACAACCAGTTCGCACCCCTCCGCGACCAGTTCGCACCACTCCGCAGCCAGTTCCCTCCACTCCACAGCCAGTTTGCACCACTCCGAAACCTGTTCGCGCCACTCCGGAACCAGTTTGCACCACTCCACAACCAGTTCGCACCCCTCCGCGACCAGTTCGCACCACTCCGCAGCCAGTTCCCTCCACTCCACAGCCAGTTTGCACCACTCCGAAACCTGTTCGCGCCACTCCGGAACCAGTTTGCACCACTCCACAACCAGTTCGCACCCCTCCGCGACCAGTTCGCACCACTCCGCAGCCAGTTCCCTCCACTCCACAGCCAGTTTGCACCACTCCGAAACCTGTTCGCGCCACTCCGGAACCAGTTTGCACCACTCCACAACCAGTTCGCACCCCTCCGCGACCAGTTCGCACCACTCCGCAGCCAGTTCCCTCCACTCCACAGCCAGTTTGCACCACTCCGAAACCTGTTCGCGCCACTCCGGAACCAGTTTGCACCACTCCACAACCAGTTCGCACCCCTCCGCGACCAGTTCGCACCACTCCGCAGCCAGTTCCCTCCACTCCACAGCCAGTTTGCACCACTCCGAAACCTGTTCGCGCCACTCCGGAACCAGTTTGCACCACTCCACAACCAGTTCGCACCCCTCCGCGACCAGTTCGCACCACTCCGCAGCCAGTTCCCTCCACTCCACAGCCAGTTTGCACCACTCCGAAACCTGTTCGCGCCACTCCGGAACCAGTTTGCACCACTCCACAACCAGTTCGCACCCCTCCGCGACCAGTTCGCACCACTCCGCAGCCAGTTCCCTCCACTCCACAGCCAGTTTGCACCACTCCGAAACCTGTTCGCGCCACTCCGGAACCAGTTTGCACCACTCCACAACCAGTTCGCACCCCTCCGCGACCAGTTCGCACCACTCCGCAGCCAGTTCCCTCCACTCCACAGCCAGTTTGCACCACTCCGAAACCTGTTCGCGCCACTCCGGAACCAGTTTGCACCACTCCACAACCAGTTCGCACCCCTCCGCGACCAGTTCGCACCACTCCGCAGCCAGTTCCCTCCACTCCACAGCCAGTTTGCACCACTCCGAAACCTGTTCGCGCCACTCCGGAACCAGTTTGCACCACTCCACAACCAGTTCGCACCCCTCCGCGACCAGTTCGCACCACTCCGCAGCCAGTTCCCTCCACTCCACAGCCAGTTTGCACCACTCCGAAACCTGTTCGCGCCACTCCGGAACCAGTTTGCACCACTCCACAACCAGTTCGCACCCCTCCGCGACCAGTTCGCACCACTCCGCAGCCAGTTCCCTCCACTCCACAGCCAGTTTGCACCACTCCGAAACCTGTTCGCGCCACTCCGGAACCAGTTTGCACCACTCCACAACCAGTTCGCACCCCTCCGCGACCAGTTCGCACCACTCCGCAGCCAGTTCCCTCCACTCCACAGCCAGTTTGCACCACTCCGAAACCTGTTCGCGCCACTCCGGAACCAGTTTGCACCACTCCACAACCAGTTCGCACCCCTCCGCGACCAGTTCGCACCACTCCGCAGCCAGTTCCCTCCACTCCACAGCCAGTTTGCACCACTCCGAAACCTGTTCGCGCCACTCCGGAACCAGTTTGCACCACTCCACAACCAGTTCGCACCCCTCCGCGACCAGTTCGCACCACTCCGCAACCATTTTGCACCACTCTGCAACCAGTTCCCACCACTCCGCAACCAGTTGCACCACTCGGCAACAAGTTGGCACCACTCCGCAACCAGTTTGCACCACTCCCCAACCAGTTCAAACCACTCCGCAGCCAGTTTGCACCACTCCGCAACCAGTTTACACCACTCCGCAACCAGTTCGCACCACTCAGCAACCAGTTCGCACTACTCCGCTTCCCGTTCGCACAACTCCGCAACCATTTCGCTCCACTCCACAACCAGTTTGCACCATTCGGCGACCAGTTTGCACCACTCCGCAACCAGTTCGCACCACTTTGCGACTAGTTCGCACAACTCTGGAACCAGTTCCTACCACTCCGCAACCAGTTCCCCACACTCCGCAACCAGTTCGCACCACTTTGCAACCAGTTCGAACCACTCCGCAACCAGTTCGCACCACTCCGCAACCAGTTCGCACCACTCCCCAACCTGTTTGCACCACTCCGCAACCAGTTCGCACCACTCAACAGCCAGTATGCGCCACCCTGTGACCAGTTCACACTTCTCCACAACCAGTTCGCACCACTCCGCAACCACTTTGCACCACTCCGCAGCCAGTTCGCACCACTCCACAACCAGTTTGCACCACTCCGAAACCCGTTCGCACCACTCTGCAACCAGTTCCCACCACTCCGCAACCAGTTTGCACCCCTTCGCAACCCGTTCGCACCACTCCGCAACCACTTCGCACCATTCCGCAACCAGTTCGCACCACGACGCAACCACTGCGCACCACTCTGCAACCAGTTCCCACCACTCCGCAACCAGTTTGCACCCCTTCGCAACCCGTTCGCACCACTCCGCAACCACTTCGCACCATTCCGCAACCAGTTCGCACCACGACGCAACCACTGCGCACCACTCTGCAACCAGTTCCCACCACTCCGCAACCAGTTTGCACCCCTTCGCAACCCGTTCGCACCACTCCGCAACCACTTCGCACCATTCCGCAACCAGTTCGCACCACGACGCAACCACTGCGCACCACTCTGCAACCAGTTCCCACCACTCCGCAACCAGTTTGCACCCCTTCGCAACCCGTTCGCACCACTCCGCAACCACTTCGCACCATTCCGCAACCAGTTCGCACCACGACGCAACCACTGCGCACCACTCTGCAACCAGTTCCCACCACTCCGCAACCAGTTTGCACCCCTTCGCAACCCGTTCGCACCACTCCGCAACCACTTCGCACCATTCCGCAACCAGTTCGCACCACGACGCAACCACTGCGCACCACTCTGCAACCAGTTCCCACCACTCCGCAACCAGTTTGCACCCCTTCGCAACCCGTTCGCACCACTCCGCAACCACTTCGCACCATTCCGCAACCAGTTCGCACCACGACGCAACCACTGCGCACCACTCTGCAACCAGTTCCCACCACTCCGCAACCAGTTTGCACCCCTTCGCAACCCGTTCGCACCACTCCGCAACCACTTCGCACCATTCCGCAACCAGTTCGCACCACGACGCAACCACTGCGCACCACTCTGCAACCAGTTCCCACCACTCCGCAACCAGTTTGCACCCCTTCGCAACCCGTTCGCACCACTCCGCAACCACTTCGCACCATTCCGCAACCAGTTCGCACCACGACGCAACCACTGCGCACCACTCTGCAACCAGTTCCCACCACTCCGCAACCAGTTTGCACCCCTTCGCAACCCGTTCGCACCACTCCGCAACCACTTCGCACCATTCCGCAACCAGTTCGCACCACGACGCAACCACTGCGCACCACTCTGCAACCAGTTCCCACCACTCCGCAACCAGTTTGCACCCCTTCGCAACCCGTTCGCACCACTCCGCAACCACTTCGCACCATTCCGCAACCAGTTCGCACCACGACGCAACCACTGCGCACCACTCTGCAACCAGTTCCCACCACTCCGCAACCAGTTTGCACCCCTTCGCAACCCGTTCGCACCACTCCGCAACCACTTCGCACCATTCCGCAACCAGTTCGCACCACGACGCAACCACTGCGCACCACTCTGCAACCAGTTCCCACCACTCCGCAACCAGTTTGCACCCCTTCGCAACCCGTTCGCACCACTCCGCAACCACTTCGCACCATTCCGCAACCAGTTCGCACCACGACGCAACCACTGCGCACCACTCTGCAACCAGTTCCCACCACTCCGCAACCAGTTTGCACCCCTTCGCAACCCGTTCGCACCACTCCGCAACCACTTCGCACCATTCCGCAACCAGTTCGCACCACGACGCAACCACTGCGCACCACTCTGCAACCAGTTCCCACCACTCCGCAACCAGTTTGCACCCCTTCGCAACCCGTTCGCACCACTCCGCAACCACTTCGCACCATTCCGCAACCAGTTCGCACCACGACGCAACCACTGCGCACCACTCTGCAACCAGTTCCCACCACTCCGCAACCAGTTTGCACCCCTTCGCAACCCGTTCGCACCACTCCGCAACCACTTTGCACCACTCCGCAACCAGGTCGCACCAATCCGCAACCAGCTCGCACCGCTCCGCAACCAGTTCGCACCACTACGCAACCCGTTCGCACCACTCCGCAACCAGTTTGCACCACTGCGCAACCAGTTCGCACCAGTCCAAAACCAGTTCGCACCACTTTGCAACTAGTTTGCACCATTCCGCAGCCAGTTGGCACCATTGCGCAACTAGTTTGCACCACTCCGCAACCAGTTTGCACCACTCTGCAACCATTACGGACCACTCTGCAACCATTCGCACCACTCCGCAACCAGTTCACACAATTCCGCAACCAGTGCGCACCACTCCAAAACCAATTCGCAGCACTCCACAACTAGTTCGTACCACTCTGCAACCAGATGGCATCACTCCGCAACCAGTTCGCACCATTCGGCAACCAGTTCGCACCACTCTGCATCCAGTTCGCACCACTCCCTAACCAGTCCGCACCATTCCGCAACCAGTTCGCACCACTCCGCAACCAGTTCGCACCACTCCGCAACCAGTTCGAACCACTCCGCAATCAGTTCGCACCACTCCGCAACCAGTTCGCACCACGCCGCAACCAGTTCGCACCACTCCGCAACCAGTTGGCACCACTCCGCAACCAGTTCGCATCACTTGGCAACCAGTTTGCACCACTCCGCATCCAGTTCGCACCACTCCGTAACCAGTACGCACCACTCCGCAACTAGTTCGCACCACTCCGCAACCAGTTCGCACCACGCCGCAACCAGTTCGCACCACTCCGCAACCAGTTGGCACCACTCCGCAACCAGTTCGCATCACTTGGCAACCAGTTTGCACCACTCCGCATCCAGTTCGCACCACTCCGTAACCAGTACGCACCACTCCGCAACTAGTTCGCACCACTCCGCAACCAGTTCGCACCACGCCGCAACCAGTTCGCACCACTCCGCAACCAGTTGGCACCACTCCGCAACCAGTTCGCATCACTTGGCAACCAGTTTGCACCACTCCGCATCCAGTTCGCACCACTCCGTAACCAGTACGCACCACTCCGCAACTAGTTCGCACCACTCCGCAACCAGTTCGCACCACGCCGCAACCAGTTCGCACCACTCCGCAACCAGTTGGCACCACTCCGCAACCAGTTCGCATCACTTGGCAACCAGTTTGCACCACTCCGCATCCAGTTCGCACCACTCCGTAACCAGTACGCACCACTCCGCAACTAGTTCGCACCACTCCGCAACCAGTTCGCACCACGCCGCAACCAGTTCGCACCACTCCGCAACCAGTTGGCACCACTCCGCAACCAGTTCGCATCACTTGGCAACCAGTTTGCACCACTCCGCATCCAGTTCGCACCACTCCGTAACCAGTACGCACCACTCCGCAACTAGTTCGCACCACTCCGCAACCAGTTCGCACCACGCCGCAACCAGTTCGCACCACTCCGCAACCAGTTGGCACCACTCCGCAACCAGTTCGCATCACTTGGCAACCAGTTTGCACCACTCCGCATCCAGTTCGCACCACTCCGTAACCAGTACGCACCACTCCGCAACTAGTTCGCACCACTCCGCAACCAGTTCGCACCACGCCGCAACCAGTTCGCACCACTCCGCAACCAGTTGGCACCACTCCGCAACCAGTTCGCATCACTTGGCAACCAGTTTGCACCACTCCGCATCCAGTTCGCACCACTCCGTAACCAGTACGCACCACTCCGCAACTAGTTCGCACCACTCCGCAACCAGTTCGCACCACGCCGCAACCAGTTCGCACCACTCCGCAACCAGTTGGCACCACTCCGCAACCAGTTCGCATCACTTGGCAACCAGTTTGCACCACTCCGCATCCAGTTCGCACCACTCCGTAACCAGTACGCACCACTCCGCAACTAGTTCGCACCACTCCGCAACCAGTTCGCACCACGCCGCAACCAGTTCGCACCACTCCGCAACCAGTTGGCACCACTCCGCAACCAGTTCGCATCACTTGGCAACCAGTTTGCACCACTCCGCATCCAGTTCGCACCACTCCGTAACCAGTACGCACCACTCCGCAACTAGTTCGCACCACTCCGCAACCAGTTCGCACCACTTCGCAACCAGTTTGCACCACTCCGCAACCAGTTCGCACCACTCCGCAACCAGTTGGCACCACTCCGCAACCCGTTCGCACCACTCGGCAATCAGTTCGCACCACTCAATATCCAGTTCGCACCACTCCGCAACAAATTCGCACCACTCGGCAACATGTTCTCACCACTCCGCAACCAGTTCCCACCACTCTGCAACCAGTTCGCACAATTCCGCAACCAGTTTGCACCACTTGGCAACCAGTTGGCACCACTCCACAACCAGTTGGCACCACTCTGCAACCAGATTGCACCACTCCGCAACCAGTTCGCATGACTCGGCAACCAGTTCACACCACTCCGCATCTAGTTCCCACCACTCCGTAACCAGTCTGCACCACTGCGAAACCAGTTCGCACCACTCCGCAACCAGTTCGCACCACTCCGCAACCAGTTCGAACGACTCGGCAACCAGTTCGAACCACTCGGCAACCAGTTCGCACCACTGCGCAACCAGTTCGCACCACTCCAAAAGCAGTTCGCACCACTCGGCAACCAGTTCGCACCACTCCGCAACCAGTTCGCACCACTCCGAAACCAGTTCGCACCACTCGGCGACCAGTTCGCACCACTCAGCAGCCAGTTCGCACCACTCCGTAACCAGTTCGCACCACTCCGCAACCTGTTCGCACCACTCCGCAACCAGTTCACACCACTCCGCGATCAGTTCGCACCACTCCGCAACCAGTTCGAACCACTCCGGAACCAGTTCGCACCACTCCGCAGCCAATTCACACCACTGGGCTACCAGTTCACACCACTGCGCAACGAGTTGGCACCACTCTGCAACCAGTTCGCACCATTCCGCAACCAGTTTGCACCACTGCGCAACCAGTTCGCACCAGTGCGCAACCAGTTCGCACCACCTTGCAGCTAGCTCTCACCACTCCGGAACCAGTTTGCACCACTCCGCAACTGGTTTGCACCATTCCACAACCAGTTTGCACCACTCTGCAACCATTTCGCACCACTCTGCAACCACTTTGCACCACTCCGCAACCAGTTTGTACCATTCCGCATCCACTGCGCACCACTCCAAAACCAGTTCGCACCACTCCGCAACCAGTTCACAGCACTCTGCAACCAGTTCGCACCACTCTGCAACCAATTCGCACCACTCCGCAACCAGTTCGCACCCCTCCGCAAACAGTTCGCACCAGTCTGCAACCGGTTTGCACCACTGTGCAACCGGCTCGCACCACTCAGCAACCAGTTCGCATCACTCCGCAACCAGTTCGCATCACTCCGCAACCAGTTCAAACCACTCCGCAACGAGTTCACACCACTCTGCAACCAGTTTGAACCACTCCGCAGCCAGTTCGCACCACTCTGCAACCAGTTCGCACCACTCCGCAACCAGTTCGCACCACTCCGCAACCAGTTCCCACCACTCCGCAGGCAGTTCGCACCACTTTGCAACCAGTTCGCACCACTCTGCAACCAGTTCGCACCACTCCGCAACCAGTTCGCACCACTCCGCAACCAGTTCCCACCACTCCGCAGGCAGTTCGCACCACTTTGCAAGCAGTTCGCACCATTCCGCAACCAGTTCGCACCACTCCGCAACTATTTTGCACGACTCTGCAACCATTTCGCACCACTCCGCAACCAGTTCGCACCACTCGGCAACCAGTTCACACCTCTCAGCATCCAGTTCGCACCACTCCGTAACCAATTCGCACCACTCGGTAAACTGTTCGCACCACTCCACAACCAGTTCCCATCACCCCACAACCAGTTCGCACCATTCCGCAACCAGTTCGCACCACTCCGCAACCAGTTCAAACCACTCCCCAACCAGTTCGCACCACTCCGCAACCAGTTCGCACCACTCCGCAACCAGTTCGCACCACTCCGCAACCAGTTCGCACCACTCTGCAACCAGTTCGCACCACTCCGCAACCAGTTTGAACCACTCTACAACTAGTTCGCACCACTCCGCAACCAGTTCGCACCACTTGGCAACCAGTTGGCACCATTCCACAACCAGTTGGCACCACTCTGCAACCAGATTGCACCACTCCGCAACCAGTTCGCATTACTCGGCAACCAGATCCCACCACACCGTAACCAGTCTGCAACACTGCGCAACCAGTTCGCACCACTCCGCAACCAATTCGCACCACTCCGCAACCAGTTCGCACCACTCCGCAACTAGTTCACGCCACTCCGCAGCCAGTTCGTACCACTCCGCAACCAGTTGGCACCACTCTGCAACTAGTTCGCACCACTCCGCAACCAGTTTGCATCACTCCGCAACCATTTCGCACCACTCCGCAACCAGTTCGCACCACTCCGCAACCAGATCGGACAATTCCACAACCAGTGCGCACCACTCCAAAACCAGTTCGCACCACTCCGCAACCCGTTCGCACCACTCCGCACCCAGTTCGCACCACTTGGCAACCAGTTGGCACCACTCTGCAACTAGTTCGCACCACTCCACAATCAGTTTGCACCACTCCGCAACCAGTTCGCACCACTCGGCAACCAGTTCGCACCACTCAGCATCCAGTTCGCACCACTCCGCAACCAATTTGCACCACTTGGCAACCTGTTCGCACCACTTCGCAACCAGTTCCCACCACTCCGCAACCAATTCGCACAACTCTGCAACCAGTTCGCACCACTTGGCAACCAGTTGGCACCACTCCACAACCAGTTGGCAGCACTGTGCAACCAGATTGCACCACTCCGCAACCAGTTCGCATTACTCGGCAAACAGTTCACACCACTCCTCATCCAGTTCCCACCACTCCGTAACAAGTCTGCACCACTTCGCAACCAGTTCCCACCACTCCGCAACCAGTTTGCACCACTCCGCAAGCAGTTCGCACCACTCCGCAACCAGTTCGCACCACTCAGCAGCCAGTTCGCACCACTTTGTAACCAGTTCGCACCACTCCGCAACCAGTTCGCACCACTCCGCAATCAGTTCGCACCACTCCGCAACCAGTTCCCACCACTCCGCAACCAGTTGGCACCACTCCGCAACCAGTTCGCACCACTCCGCAGCCAGTTCGCACCACTCGGCAACCAGTTCACACCACTCCGCAACCAGTTGACACCACTCCGCAAGCAGTTCGCACCATTCCGCAACCAGTTTGCACCACTGCGCAACCAGTTCGCACCAGTCCGCAACCAGTTCGCACCACTCCGCAGCTAGCTCCCACCACTCCGGAACCAGTTTGCACCACTCCGCAACTGGTTTGCACCATTCCACAACCAGTTTGCACCACTCTGCAACCATTTCGCACCACTCTGCAACTACTTCGCACCACTCCGCAACCAGTTTGCACCATTCCGCATCCAGTGCGCACCACTCCAAAACCAGTTCGCACCAAACCGCAACCGGTTCGCAACACTCTGCAACCAGTTCACACCACTCTGCAACCAGTTCGCACCACTCCGCAACCAGTTTGCACCCCTCCGCAAACAGTTCGCACCACTCTGCAACCAATTCCCACCACTCCGCAACCAGTTCGCACCACTCCGCAATCAGTTCGCACCACTCTGCAACCAGTTCGCACCACTCCGCAACCCGTTCGCACCACTCCGCAACCAGTTCGCACCAGTGCGCAACCAGTTCGCACCACCCCGCAACCAGTTCGCACCACTCTAAAACCAGTTCGCACCACTCCACAACCAAGTCGCACCACTCCGCAACCAGTTCGCACCAGTGCGCAACCAGTTCGCACCACCCCGCAACCAGTTCGCACCACTCTAAAACCAGTTCGCACCACTCCACAACCAAGTCGCACCACTCCGCAACCAGTTCGCACCAGTGCGCAACCAGTTCGCACCACCCCGCAACCAGTTCGCACCACTCTAAAACCAGTTCGCACCACTCCACAACCAAGTCGCACCACTCCGCAACCAGTTCGCACCAGTGCGCAACCAGTTCGCACCACCCCGCAACCAGTTCGCACCACTCTAAAACCAGTTCGCACCACTCCACAACCAAGTCGCACCACTCCGCAACCAGTTCGCACCAGTGCGCAACCAGTTCGCACCACCCCGCAACCAGTTCGCACCACTCTAAAACCAGTTCGCACCACTCCACAACCAAGTCGCACCACTCCGCAACCAGTTCGCACCAGTGCGCAACCAGTTCGCACCACCCCGCAACCAGTTCGCACCACTCTAAAACCAGTTCGCACCACTCCACAACCAAGTCGCACCACTCCGCAACCAGTTCGCACCAGTGCGCAACCAGTTCGCACCACCCCGCAACCAGTTCGCACCACTCTAAAACCAGTTCGCACCACTCCACAACCAAGTCGCACCACTCCGCAACCAGTTCGCACCAGTGCGCAACCAGTTCGCACCACCCCGCAACCAGTTCGCACCACTCTAAAACCAGTTCGCACCACTCCACAACCAAGTCGCACCACTCCGCAACCAGTTCGCACCAGTGCGCAACCAGTTCGCACCACCCCGCAACCAGTTCGCACCACTCTAAAACCAGTTCGCACCACTCCACAACCAAGTCGCACCACTCCGCAACCAGTTCGCACCAGTGCGCAACCAGTTCGCACCACCCCGCAACCAGTTCGCACCACTCTAAAACCAGTTCGCACCACTCCACAACCAAGTCGCACCACTCCGCAACCAGTTCGCACCAGTGCGCAACCAGTTCGCACCACCCCGCAACCAGTTCGCACCACTCTAAAACCAGTTCGCACCACTCCACAACCAAGTCGCACCACTCCGCAACCAGTTCGCACCAGTGCGCAACCAGTTCGCACCACCCCGCAACCAGTTCGCACCACTCTAAAACCAGTTCGCACCACTCCACAACCAAGTCGCACCACTCCGCAACCAGTTCGCACCAGTGCGCAACCAGTTCGCACCACCCCGCAACCAGTTCGCACCACTCTAAAACCAGTTCGCACCACTCCACAACCAAGTCGCACCACTCCGCAACCAGTTCGCACCAGTGCGCAACCAGTTCGCACCACCCCGCAACCAGTTCGCACCACTCTAAAACCAGTTCGCACCACTCCACAACCAAGTCGCACCACTCCGCAACCAGTTCGCACCAGTGCGCAACCAGTTCGCACCACCCCGCAACCAGTTCGCACCACTCTAAAACCAGTTCGCACCACTCCACAACCAAGTCGCACCACTCCGCAACCAGTTCGCACCAGTGCGCAACCAGTTCGCACCACCCCGCAACCAGTTCGCACCACTCTAAAACCAGTTCGCACCACTCCACAACCAAGTCGCACCACTCCGCAACCAGTTCGCACCAGTGCGCAACCAGTTCGCACCACCCCGCAACCAGTTCGCACCACTCTAAAACCAGTTCGCACCACTCCACAACCAAGTCGCACCACTCCGCAACCAGTTCGCACCAGTGCGCAACCAGTTCGCACCACCCCGCAACCAGTTCGCACCACTCTAAAACCAGTTCGCACCACTCCACAACCAAGTCGCACCACTCCGCAACCAGTTCGCACCAGTGCGCAACCAGTTCGCACCACCCCGCAACCAGTTCGCACCACTCTAAAACCAGTTCGCACCACTCCACAACCAAGTCGCACCACTCCGCAACCAGTTCGCACCAGTGCGCAACCAGTTCGCACCACCCCGCAACCAGTTCGCACCACTCTAAAACCAGTTCGCACCACTCCACAACCAAGTCGCACCACTCCGCAACCAGTTCGCACCAGTGCGCAACCAGTTCGCACCACCCCGCAACCAGTTCGCACCACTCTAAAACCAGTTCGCACCACTCCACAACCAAGTCGCACCACTCCGCAACCAGTTCGCACCAGTGCGCAACCAGTTCGCACCACCCCGCAACCAGTTCGCACCACTCTAAAACCAGTTCGCACCACTCCACAACCAAGTCGCACCACTCCGCAACCAGTTCGCACCAGTGCGCAACCAGTTCGCACCACCCCGCAACCAGTTCGCACCACTCTAAAACCAGTTCGCACCACTCCACAACCAAGTCGCACCACTCCGCAACCAGTTCGCACCAGTGCGCAACCAGTTCGCACCACCCCGCAACCAGTTCGCACCACTCTAAAACCAGTTCGCACCACTCCACAACCAAGTCGCACCACTCCGCAACCAGTTCGCACCAGTGCGCAACCAGTTCGCACCACCCCGCAACCAGTTCGCACCACTCTAAAACCAGTTCGCACCACTCCACAACCAAGTCGCACCACTCCGCAACCAGTTCGCACCAGTGCGCAACCAGTTCGCACCACCCCGCAACCAGTTCGCACCACTCTAAAACCAGTTCGCACCACTCCACAACCAAGTCGCACCACTCCGCAACCAGTTCGCACCAGTGCGCAACCATTTCGCACCACCCCGCAACCAGTTCGCACCACTCTAAAACCAGTTCGCACCACTCCACAACCAAGTCGCATCCCTCCGGAACCAGTTCGCACCACTCTGCAACCAGTTGGCACCACTCCGCAACCAGATTGCAACACTCCGCAGCCAGTTCGGACCACTCCGCAACCAGTTTGCACCACTTGCAACCAGTTTGCACCACTTTGCAACCAGTTCGCACCACTCCGCAACCATTGCGCACCACTCCACAACCAGTTCGCACCACTCCGCAACCACTTCGCACCACTCGGCAACCAGTTCGCACTACTCCGCATCCAGTTCGCACCACTCTGTAACCAGTTCGCACCACTCCGCAATCTGTTTGCACCACTCTGCAACCAGGTTGCACCACTCCGCAACCAGTTGGAACCACTCCGCAACCAGTGTGCACCACTCCGCAACCAGTTTGCACCACTACGCAAGCAGATTGCACAGCCCCGAAATCTGTTCGCACCACTCCGCAACCACTTTGCCTCACTCTGCAACCAGTTCGCACCACTGCGCAACCAGTTCGTACCACTCCACAACCAATTCACACACTCTGCAACCTGTTCGCACCACTCCCCGACCAGTTCGCACCACTCTGCAACCAGTTCGCACCACTCCGAAACCAACCGCATCACTCCCCAACCAGATCGCACCACTCTGCTACCACTTCGCACCACTCTACAACCAGTTCCAACCACTCCGCAACCACTTCGCACCACTCCGCAACCAGTTCGCACCACTCTGCAACCAGTACGCAACACTCCGCAACCAGTTCGCACCACTCCGCAACCAGTTCCTACCACTCCGCAACCATTTCGCACCACTCTGCAACCAGTTCGCACCACACCTCAGCCAGTTCGCACCCCTCCGCAACCAGTTGGCACCACTCTGCAACCAGTTCGCACCACTGCCCAGCCAATTCCCACCACTCCTTAACCAGTTCGCACCACTCCGCAACCAAAGGGCACCACTCCGCAACCAGTTCGCACCACTCCGCAACCAGTTCGCACCACTCCACAACCAGTTCGCACCACTCCGCAACCAGTTCGCACCACACCTCAGCCAGTTCGCACCACTCCGCAACCAGTTCGCACCCCTCCGCAACCAGTTCGCACCACTCCACAACCAGTTTGCACCGCTCCGCAACCAGTTCGCACCACTCCGCAACCCGTTCGCACCACTCCGCAACCAGTTCGCACCACACCTCAGCCAGTTCGCACCACTCCGCAACCAGTTCGCACCCCTCCGCAACCAGTTCGCACCACTCCACAACCAGTTTGCACCGCTCCGCAACCAGTTCGCACCACTCCGCAACCCGTTCGCACCACTCCGCAACCAGTTCGCACCACACCTCAGCCAGTTCGCACCACTCCGCAACCAGTTCGCACCCCTCCGCAACCAGTTCGCACCACTCCACAACCAGTTTGCACCGCTCCGCAACCAGTTCGCACCACTCCGCAACCCGTTCGCACCACTCCGCAACCAGTTCGCACCACACCTCAGCCAGTTCGCACCACTCCGCAACCAGTTCGCACCCCTCCGCAACCAGTTCGCACCACTCCACAACCAGTTTGCACCGCTCCGCAACCAGTTCGCACCACTCCGCAACCCGTTCGCACCACTCCGCAACCAGTTCGCACCACACCTCAGCCAGTTCGCACCACTCCGCAACCAGTTCGCACCCCTCCGCAACCAGTTCGCACCACTCCACAACCAGTTTGCACCGCTCCGCAACCAGTTCGCACCACTCCGCAACCCGTTCGCACCACTCCGCAACCAGTTCGCACCACACCTCAGCCAGTTCGCACCACTCCGCAACCAGTTCGCACCCCTCCGCAACCAGTTCGCACCACTCCACAACCAGTTTGCACCGCTCCGCAACCAGTTCGCACCACTCCGCAACCCGTTCGCACCACTCCGCAACCAGTTCGCACCACACCTCAGCCAGTTCGCACCACTCCGCAACCAGTTCGCACCCCTCCGCAACCAGTTCGCACCACTCCACAACCAGTTTGCACCGCTCCGCAACCAGTTCGCACCACTCCGCAACCCGTTCGCACCACTCCGCAACCAGTTCGCACCACACCTCAGCCAGTTCGCACCACTCCGCAACCAGTTCGCACCCCTCCGCAACCAGTTCGCACCACTCCACAACCAGTTTGCACCGCTCCGCAACCAGTTCGCACCACTCCGCAACCCGTTCGCACCACTCCGCAACCAGTTCGCACCACACCTCAGCCAGTTCGCACCACTCCGCAACCAGTTCGCACCCCTCCGCAACCAGTTCGCACCACTCCACAACCAGTTTGCACCGCTCCGCAACCAGTTCGCACCACTCCGCAACCCGTTCGCACCACTCCGCAACCAGTTCGCACCACACCTCAGCCAGTTCGCACCACTCCGCAACCAGTTCGCACCCCTCCGCAACCAGTTCGCACCACTCCACAACCAGTTTGCACCGCTCCGCAACCAGTTCGCACCACTCCGCAACCCGTTTGCACCACTCCACAACCAGTTCGCACCACTCCGCAACCAGTTTGCACCACTCTGCAACCAGTTCGCACCACTCCGCAACCAGTTCGCACCACTCAACAACCAGTTCGCACCACTCCGCAACCAGTTCGCACCACTCAGCAACCTGTTCGCACCACTCCGCATCCAGTTTGCAACACTCTGTAACCAGTTCGCACCACACTGCAACCTGTTTGCACCACTCCGCAACTAGTTTGCACCACTCTGCAACCAGTTGGCACCACTCCGCTACCAGTTTGTACAGCCCCGCAACCTGTTCGCCCACTCCGCAACCAGTTTGCACCACTCTGGAACCAGTTCGCACCACTGCGCAACCAGTTCGTACCACTCCACAACCAGTTCACACACTCTACAACCAGTTTGCACCACTCCGCAACCAGTTCTCACCACTCCGAAGCCAGTTCGCACCACTCCGCAACCTGTTCCCACCACTCCACAACCATTTCGCACCCCTCCGCAACCAGTTCACACCGCTCCGAAACCAGTTCGCACCACTCTGCAACCAGTTCGCACCACTCCGCAACCAGATCGCACCACTCCGCAACCACTTCGCACCACTT
>SZWC01014181.1:1087-18526 GCA_023375785.1 Penium margaritaceum | reverse complement strand
GTTTGAGGAAGCTTCATGGGGGACAAAGGGGTTTCCTTTGCCGAAGCGCTGAGAGCGCGGTGAACAGAGGCCTCTTTCGAAAAGGCTCGGTTGACGCCATTAGTGAATCACGAACTCCACTCTCATTGGAGTGCACACAAAGCTCGGAGAAAAAGTGGTGCCAACCCAAAGCACTAGTTCAGACCCCCCCTGCAAACCTCAGGGTTGAGTAGGGACTAGATTTATGTATGCACAAGAACATGGGAGGTGGACGCCTAGTCAATCGCGGAGGCTGATTATGCGGAGGCGTATGGCCCAGCGCACACAAGCCGCTTGGATACGTGGCGGCCATCGGAGGCACACGATTCCGCCGTAACCATTTTGTGCGGCCACCTTGGGTCGGCGCAGCACGCACGACTTTCACAAGCCAGATCCGTACAGTACTAAGCAGGCTTGCCGTACTTCGAGCCGGCCTCACAGACCATTGCTTCCGAGAGTGTGATTGCATTCGGAGCTGGTCCAGATGCGCCATTCGTTTAAGCACATGCTGAAAGGGATGACCTGAGCATGAGAGGAGCTCAAACTTCAAACCTACCTGTTCAAAACTATTTATGACAACGTAGGATGAATATGGATCAACTACTACACAATGTCTTGTTCTGGTGCATCCATGCTCCGCTGTACCATTCATAGCGGAGCATGGAGGACAACGGGATGTGCCTGGGGGCAGCCAAAATTCAATGTCGAAACAATGTCGAAAAGACTCCCTCCGTGAAAATCATGGTTGCAATGAGACTTTAGAGGTTTCATGAATCAGCAATAATCTTCCTGGCCCCACCATACCGAGGCCCGGCAGATTCCCTTTCAACACGGAGGGAGTTTAGTTCAACTGGCCATTTTTTATTCCAAAAGTAATGTTCTCGAGGACACATCATGGCTACTCATGACAACGCACGAATCCAACACGTTGGAAAAAACTTCAATGCACATCTGAAGGTTCAGTGTCCTTCGTAATTTTTAAGAAATACTTTCCTTCCGCGATTCGGGTTTCCCTTTGCTTCACTCACATAACATCGCGCCTGGATATTCATCAACCCATGATATGCGTGACACCCCAATTTTTCCTTGTCTTTTGTCATGTTTTAGGTTTTAGGTTCCTAAGAAAATTTATGTGCTTATTGATCCCAAAGTTCAACCTCATGCCTTAATCATTTCGTTTCCAAACAAACCACGTCCTTTGCAAAGATATTTCACTTTCGCGCTTTTTGTGTTGGGCATGTTGTTCATGGGGTGTAAAACACTCACGTGACCTCTTGAATCTGTCCACACACGCATGATTACAAGTGACTAATCTGAGTTAAAGCTCACGAATGCAGCATTGTCAAACGTCTTACGGGTCATGCACTACTAGTGTCTTAAACAAGTGCAAGAGTGACACCTGCCAAATACAGTCACAATGTGCTTGAGCTCAATTGTTGTGATAAAAAATTCTTTGGTTTATTCTTAGTGAAACATGGAGCAACATATAATAGAGGGCATACATTCGAGACATGAAGTTTCTTCGCGATGCAGGGTTGCTAATCCCATGAAACCAAACAACCGGTTGATTCTGGCGTGTGAGAACCAACCGATGGCACGCTCCCCAACCAATCTAGTCTGTTCCCGGAAGGGCGTCCGCGTGCCACGATGAATCCCTTGAGAAAGTGCGTAAAAGCTTCCTAGCAACACGGCCGCTGACCGGGCGTCAGTGCCTAGTCAGACGGTGACGACAATCACAGGTCGTACACACAACGGCAAGGGTTTGGCTAGGAGACACAAGTCCAAGTGTCAGAATGCTTCAATATAGCATATGCAGAGAGAAATGACAACTGACAGGTCCAGGGCATAAATACCTGCCGCAGCGCACGGCGGGTGTCGCACGCGGCAGTCCAAGAGCTGTCCTAAAACCGGCCAAAAACCACTGTTTTGGCCGTAACTCTGCGCACACATGTCAGAATCCTACGTCGTCTGAACCTAGACGTGCAGAATCAAAAGACGCACGCAACGACTGGTCACATGCATGCATCCATCGACTGACAGCGAGTGTACAATGCAAAAACATGCAAATGGGCCTCATGCCCAGTCCGCTGAAAGGCGCCTGCAAGACGTAGAAGACACAGCAAGGAGTCCCGGTGACATCTGGGGCTCTGGGACAGTGGTCGGTCAGCTCCAGACCGCCTTTCGTCACGCCGGTGTCACCGGGGCCGCCTGCCTCAGGGATCTGCACAAGTATGGACACGGCCGAGTGGTCACAGTAAACTGTACAGGAACGGCACAAATCACAACACTCCCCCATGACCCGATGGTACGCATGTCCATACACATGCAGCACTGGTACAACCACATAGTGAGTGACACAGACAGATGAGACGGCAATGTGCATCCCACACTCAACCACTGTCACGCACGGGGCGAAGCCTAACAGAACGAATGGCGACCTGGAACTTTCCGCGGGCAAGTGCCTTCGTCAAGAAATCAGCTCGCTGCAAGTCAGTGCCAACCCACATGATGGAGATCACGCGTCGCTCCACCAGATCCCGAACGATGTGATGCTCAACCGCAATGTGCTTTGTGCGAGCATGAAAAACACCAGAGTTCTCCGCAATGGCGAGAGCACTCTGGTTGTCGCAACGCAGCATAATGGCGGGTACTGACTGCCCAAGCTCAAGAAACAAGCGCTGCAGCCAAACTGCCTCAGCAGCCCCTGCCCCCAAAGCCACATACTCTGCCTCCGACGAGCTACGTGCGATGCAGCCCTGCTTCCCGCTTCGCCAAGACAAAGCGGTACCACCGAGCAGAAACACGTAACTAGTGCGACTGCGCCCGTCAGGACTCCAGGCCCAGTCGCTGTCAGTGTAGCCGTCAAGGACCACCGAACACTACTGACGAAAGCAGAGTCCGAGGTACGGCGTGGAGACCACGTACCGTACCACTCGCACAGCCGCGTGAAGAGCTCTCGCACGTTGAGCCTGCGAGAACTGAGCGAGGAGGTTGACGGCAATCCGATGTCGAGACGCGTGGTAGTGGCCAGGTACATCAGAGATCCGATAAGACGGAGGTACAAGGTCACGTCCACTGTCTCCCCCAGCTGTGTAGGGTCGTCCACCTTCAGAGCATCCTGCCCATCAGGTGTGAGTGGTGTGGAAGCAATGGGCACTGCACCAAGGAGATCGCTAAAGCGCTCCCCCACGACTCGTGCGTATCGGGCCTGATGCAGCAACAGTGTCCGACGTCTGCGATCACGCACAATCTCCATACCAAGGAACACCGATGCAGGACCAAGGTCCTTCATCCTGTAGGCGGTCTGCAGGACAGCCTTGGCCTCCTTCACNAGCTCGTAGACTCCGTGCTCTCGGATAGCGCGAAGCTCATCCTCGCAAGCAGCTCGCCAGGCATCAGCATCCTGCGATGAGAGAGCCTCCCTCAATGTGCCCGGGTCCGACGCCATAGAGGGGGAACTCTGCGTGGCGAGTGCACACGCCTCAGTGTTTGGCCTGACGGCCACGAGATCAGCTGCTGCGTCACAGGCGACATGGAACTCGCGGGTGACCAGGTCGTGCCCTATGGGGCACGCTGGGTGTACCTCTGAGAGCTCAGTGCGGACACTCAGGCCTAAGGCCTTTGTGCCGCGATCACCGCTCGCGATGCTGCGAGAGGAACGTCTGGGTCCGGAACCCGACACTCGCTGAGCTCCGGAATCCAGTGGTCGAAGGCGACCACCGGGCTCACGAGAGTAACCGGAGGTCGAGG
Source organism: Penium margaritaceum (assembly GCA_023375785.1). Lineage (NCBI taxonomy): Eukaryota > Viridiplantae > Streptophyta > Zygnematophyceae > Desmidiales > Peniaceae > Penium > Penium margaritaceum. The sequence goes on along the minus strand of SZWC01014181.1, from coordinate 14,758 downwards.
GGCGCACCTCAGGCGCAGGAACAGGTACGACCACAGGGACAGGTGCAACCACAGCTGGTGACGGCTGAGACGAGGCAGTCGGGGATGCCGTGCGCGGAGATCCATGTGTGGGGGACACTGAGCTCGGGATGACAGCGGGCAAGGCTGGCCCGGACACTAAGACCGGAGTGTCAGCCGACGTAGAGACAGAAGTGGGCTGGGCTGGGTCAGACGCCGGAATAGGAGTGCCAGTGGACACAGTGGGTGATGCAGGAGGGGACGTGGGAGCAGCAGTATCTGTGGGGTGCGAAGCAGGCTGGACAGGCGGGATCTCTGGACCAACGGCAATGATAGCCGGATCATCAAGTGTTGGAGATCGAGAGGGGACTCGAGCGGACACATCAGCATGGCGAGGAATGGTCGCTGGCGAAGAGGTCTCCCCCATCCGGTGAGGACCCTCACAGGAAGGAACATGAGTTGCAGAGAGCGCTGTGATCGAAGTCAGATCACGGTACATGAGTGACTAAAAAAACAGCGCATCACGAGACTCAATGACACGACGGCGAGTGGGGTCCCAAAAACGCCAGGCCTTCAACCGCGGGGAGATGCCGATGAAGGCACACAAGCGACCCCGAGGGGAGACCTTGGACCCCTGCTAGTCCTCGGTGTACCATACAGAGGCCAGGGATCCCCAGACGCGTGCGAGACGAAGGTCGGCACGGTGGCCAAACCAGAGCTCGTACGGTGTAACATGATCCGGAAGCGGACCATGCGGGAGGCGGTTCCAGACCCAAGTCATGTAGGCGAAGCCCTCGAAAGCGAAGGACTCTGGGAGACCGCACTCAGACCGCATGGTGCGGACCGCATCCTCCATGGTGCGGTTCCAGCGCTCAGATACACCGTTCTGCTGTGGGGTAACAGGAGCGGAGACCTGGTGAAAAATGCCGTGCTCAGCAAAGAATGAGTCCATCTCGCCGAGGAACTCGCCGCCGCGATCCGAGCGAAAGGTATGTCGCGTGTGGCGAGACTGACGCTCAGCCATCACGAGCCAGAGCCGAACCGAAAGGGCGGCGTCGCTCTTTTGACGCAGACTGTAGACCCACCGTATCTGGGTGAAGTCATCAGTCAGCGTCAGAACATACCGGCCCCTCTCGGACAGTGACTCGACTGGAAGAGGACCCAGCACATCCGAGTGGACCAACTGGAGGGGCCTCAGTGCTCGAGAACGCGAATCAGAGTAAGTGCACAGGTGCATCTTACCCTTAGCGCAAAAAAGACAGTCGGTCTTTGGTGGCTTCTCGAAAGAAGCCACGTCAAGACCAAGAGCGGGCTGTGTCCGGATGAACTTCGACACAGTGTCGGAGCCCACGTGACACAGACGTCAGTGAAGCAACCGCTGGTGTTCCGGGGATAGAACACCAGTGACAAAAACGCGACCAGAGGAGGAGGGAGAGCAAGGGGAGGAGGGCCGAGCAATGCGGTACAGGTCATCTACGACTGAGGCACGCAGGACAATGCTACGGGTGTCAAGAGCAGTCACAATCGCTGAATCAGCGGTATGCTCAACGGAGAGACCCATCAGAGTGCAGGCACGCACAGACAGCAGACTGAGCTCAAGATCAGGCACAAACAACACGTCAGAGAGATACAGGGGGCCAGACGGACCATCAAAGCATACAACCCCAACACCGTGAACCGGTAAGGACTGACCAGAACCTGTACGAATGGAACGGACACTCGTGACGGGACCAAGTACCACAAAGTCACTACGACGACACGTCATGTGGTGGGTGGCACCGGAATCGATGATCCAAGTGCCATCGGAGTCACGACTGGTGGACGTCACTATACACTCGGCATCAGAGGGATGCTGCGCCGTCTGTGAGAAGGAACGACGTACATCACGAAGGTGAGACTCATGAATCCAGTCAATGCAGTCAGGCCCATCATCATCGCATGCGGACTGTGCTCCCCCACACGTGTCATCACGAGTCACGAGGACGGACGAACAAGTAGTCTGTGACCCACTCGACGATGACGACACACTCGCACCTCCTTGAAAGCGAAGCGCCAGAAGATGACAAAGCTCGGCGATGGTGCGGTCACGTGGGTCTGGATCACTGTTGCTCGCCGGTGAGGATGCAGGAACAGCTGCAGTCGTAGTCGCCGCGCGTCCAGAGGAGTGTGCGGCCGACGTCCCGGACGCGGTGCGAGCAGCATGGGCAGCCTGAAGTCCGCGAGTGATGCGCTCCCAGTCGAGCGGCTGCTGGCACTCAGTGTAGCGATGGGCACCCCCACAATTGTAGCAGTGCACGGAACGGCCACTGCTACCACTGGATGACGACTGCTGCTGACCCGATCCGCGCTTCCTATTCTTCTTCTTCCCCTGGGCAGCTGCTGCAACGCCCTGCGTTTGCGTGGGGGTAGACGGGGTCGGAGAGGAGGAGGAAGATGAGGTCGTGATGGAAGAAGGTGAGGGTGACTGCAGGAGGGAAGACGGTGGTGAGGCGAGGACTGCGGCAGCGAGGGAAGTCTCCTGATGTGCTACTGCTGCCTCGCGGGCCGACGTCACCTTGAGGAAAAGCTGATGGGCCCATGGGAGCAACTGCAGGGTGGCTGAGAAAGGCTCGAGAGCAGCGTCGCTGTACCGTGTGAATATGTCGGTGTACTCCAGGCGAACTCCGAGCATGATCGTCCGAAGCGCCCACAGCTGTGTGCCCCCTGAGGTCCCCAGGCGCGTGTAGATGCGCATGGCGCGTCGCCAGTAGTCCGTTGCAGGCTCCGCTGGTCCCTGACGGAGGGAGTGGAAGGCACGAATGTGTGACGCACGGGTGGCGTGCGTCTCTGCGGCCAGGAGGGACAACGCCAGATCCCAGCCTCCACGAGGATCAGCTCCGGTGCCTGTGCCAGCCTCACCGAGGAAAGGACGGAAGTCAACAACAGTCTCGCGTGGCATGGCAGAGAGAAGTCCTTGCATGGCTCGGGCTGCTGTCAGCACCTGTGCTGGATCTGTAGACTGGTATGGGCTGTGGTAGTAAGGCCACACTCCCTCAGAAGTAGCCCACACCTGAAACAGGATCTCCCAGCAGTCAAATCCGTCCTCGCTGATGTACCGTGGAGGTGGTGCCTCAAAGTCCTTTGGCTGCCTCTCCGTGGGGAGAGCAGCCGCAGGCCGAGGAGGGCGAGTGACGGGAAAAACTCCTGGTAGAGGGTGGTCACTGGGGAAGTCAGGTGACGGTCGTATCGGAGACACGGGTGGAGGTCGGATACCCATCTGCAGCTGACGGAGGCGCTCCTGTAGAAGGCGAATCTCCCACTCCTGGGAGTCATCCTCGAAGCCTGGCATGAATGGCTCGTCATCAAGGAGGTCTGCAGGTGGTGGGGAAACCACGCCAGGAGGTGAAGCAGGCGGGGCGTCTGTCACGGGCGCCTGAGCCGAGTGCTAGGTGGAGGCCGCAACGCCGGCAGCTCAGTCGGAGGTCCGCGGAGGAGCCATGGACTGAGCGCGCAGGAGCTCAGTCAACGTGCGGATCGCGTCAGTCTGCTCTCGCTGCAGACGACGCATCTCCTCCTGTTGACTGCGTAGGTCCTCAATGGCCTGCGAGCGAGGGCTCAAGACCCCTGAAGAAGAGGAGGAGGGATCACCTGGTCCCTTGTCCTTGTCGTCGGGCGACCTCATGTCGCCGCTCACTATGGGACGACAGGTCAACTTTGCCGGATTTCAAAACGGACTGCGTTTCTCGAGAAGTTGAAACGCTGGCAACTTTTGACTTTTCGGTTGAAAATTTGGCTAAGTGTTATGCTGACGTCAGCAAGTGGTTGCTGAGGTCAGCACGACCTGATGACGTCAGCAACCAACAATGCTGACGTCAGCTCGTCCCCTCCTTTTTTTTTTCTTGTCACGGTTCTACCGCTGCGCGGTGGCGCGTAGCAGCTCCGCGGAAGCTGCGCAGCAGCTTCCGCCCAGCTACTGCTGCAGCTGTGCTGTCAGCTGCAGCAGCAGCTGCGTAGCTGCGCGTGCAGCGGTGGCAGCGGCGGCTGCGCTGCTACTGCTGCTGCTGCGCGCGGCGGCCGCTGCTGCGCGCGGCGGCCGCTGCTGCGCGCGGCGGCCGCTGCTGCGCGCGGCGCTGCTGCTGCGCGCTGCAGCTGCTGCTGGCTGCCGCCGCCGCGAGCTGCTGCTGGCTGCCGCCGCCGCGCGCTGCTGCTGCTGCCACTGCTGCACTGCTGCTGCCGCCGCGACTGCCGCTGTTGCTGCTGTGCCGCTGCCGCTGCTGCGCTGCTGCTGCCGATGCCGCTGCTGCACTGCTGCTGCCGCCGCTGCTGCCACGCTGCTGTGGCGGCCGCTGCTGCTGCGCTACTGCTGCGCGGTTGCCGCCGCCGCCTCTGCTGCTGCTGCTCTGCTGCTGCGGCTGTGGAGGGGGAATGGCGGCTGCACGCACCGCAGCCGCCACACGCCTCTGTGTGGCGGTACGCGCTGCTGCTGCTGCCTCAGCAGCTACGATCTCACGTGGTGGGTGGAGTACGCGGACGGCGACCGGCCGTCTCCAACGGGTCCCAGAAGAACTGCTGCAGCGGTGACTCTCACTGCTGCTGCTCTGCTGCGTCTCTGCTGCGCAGCTCAGTGAGAACTGTCTCACTGCTCTGATACCATGAGAAAGTGCGTAGAAGCTTCCAGTAACACGGCCGCTGACCGGGCGTCAGTGCCTAGTCAGACGGTGACGACAATCACAGGTCGTACACACAACGGCAAGGGTTTGGCTAGGAGACACAAGTCCAAGTGTCAGAATGCTTCAATATAGCATATGCAGAGAGAAATGACAACTGACAGGTCCAGGGCATAAATACCTGCCGCGGCGCACGGCGGGTGTCGCACGCGGCAGTCCAAGAGCTGTCCTAAAACCGGCCCAAAACCACTGTTTTGGCCGTAACTCTGCGCACACATGTCAGAATCCTACGCCGTCTGAACCTAGACGTGCAGAATCAAAAGACGCACGCAACGACTGGTCACATGCATGCATCCATCGACTGACAGCGAGTGTACAATGCAAAAACATGCAAATGGGCCTCATGCCCAGTCCGCCGAAAGGCGCCTGCAAGACGTAGAAGACACAGCAAGGAGTCCCGGTGACATCTGGGGCTCTGGGACAGTGGTCGGTCAGCTCCAGACGGGTAGTCCGCCGCCTGTCGTCACGCCGGTGTCACCAGGGCCGCCTGCCTCAGGGATCTGCACGAGTATGGACACGGCCGAGTGGTCACAGTAAACTGTACAGGAACGGCACAAATCACAACATCCCTCACATGGGTGGCCTAGTCAACCGGCTGCTAAGTGCCATGTTACCCGCTGTACTCAATGCGGACATGCTCACCTTTTGTCTTTAAGCGAGGTTGGTCCATACCATGGTGTTGTATGTTTCCTCCCTCTGAATCTCAAACGCCTACCGGTACCAAAGCAGGGGAGCCGAAGCTTCCATGCAACGAGAGGAGACATTTCCTCTCCCTCAATCCTGGCCAAGGCTCTACTATGCACCACATCTCACAGCTCAAGCTGCTTCACCCACACTTTGGTTGCAACAGTCATAACTTCTGCAGCAACAAGAGTTGCACTCTAAGCACCCTCACGAGTGTTGCGACAGTCGTAGCCGCTTCTTGCCTGCAGCTATATCCCGCCATTTTGAGGTGCATTTGCATTCCTCGTAATTAGGACGACAGCACACATGTAGCCCACAGTGCATGTGCTCACTTGCCTCGGTCGTAACTTTCGCATAACTAGCGATAGCGGCATTAGTAGTAGCAGGAAATGCAACAACAACAACGCTCTATGCACACAGGGGGTTTGCATGTGCACAAGTGCTGTGATAGCCACCATTGCCTCATGGCTGCAACTGTAGCCCGTCATCTCAAGGTGCATCTTGACCCTTTGCAACTACGACATTAGTGCAGCCGCGGTCCATAGTGCACCTGTATCCTGGCCTCGGCTGTAGCTTTTGCATTGGAACAAGCAAGGACTTTAGTAGCAACAACCCTCTAGTCACCTAATGGGTCAGCACGCGTACACATGTTGTGACATCCATAGTAGCCTCTTTGGCTAGAGCTACAGTCAGACATTTTGAGGTGTATCTGCACCCCTCGTAGCTATGAAAGTATTGCATCCCCAACCCATAGCACATCGGCACCCTTACCTCAATCGCAACTATCATAGTGGCAACGACAATGTAAGTAGCATCTTTAGCGATAGCAACAGCAGCAACGTGAGCACTTATAGACTTGATTGCAACTTACGATGCATCAGCACCCACAAAAACTGTTACAATCTGAGCACCAACAATAGGAACACGTGTTGCTCCTAGTATACCTATACCTACAGATACGCTAGGGCCGCCGTATCAAGTGCAATAGTAGCAACAGCCCAGGTACAACTCATGGTGCATTTGCACTTGCTCGCGCAGAGTCCTACTCGGTACTTTACCACTATTGGAGGGTACAATTGTGGCAGAGTCCCTCGCGGAATGCTGTGTTGTGATGCTCATGTGTAGCCTACAACTCGTCATTATCATGGCTACGCTTGTGATTTGAGGTCTTGTACCTGCCATTCTTCTTGACTGGAGGATTTGCAAGCTGCTTGCCCTTGGCCCCGCCCCGCTGCCCGGCTGTCCCTCCGGCCCCCGTAACATCCATGCGTGTTTTGCGGCCTTGTTGTGCACGCGCGTTTGGTCGTACGTACGAGTAGTGCTTCGGGATCGCCGCATACACTTCATTCATGTAGTCCCAAAACGCCCTCCAACTTGTCCAAGCCTGGCCGGTCGCTGTTGTGGTGGTCTTGTCCTTTAACGTCTTGCTGGCAAGATCATCACGGAAGTATTCCAACAGCATTCAAATTGGGTAGTTGAAGGTCTGAGTCCCATCGCCCTCGGTGAAGCTTTCGGCTTCCTCTACGAGTGCGATGAACTCGCTCAAGTAGGCTTCAAGCGAGCTACCTAGAACGTGTTGTACGTGATTCAGCCAGCTTGTCTGCTTCACGTCCTTCTGGAAGATCGCCACATTGTAGATGAAGGACGTGTTCATGACCGGCGCCAAAGTCGTCGAGGTAGGCAAGTCATCACTGTCACCGACGTTTGCATCAGCACCTGCGGCGCACTACGATTGCTGCTACATCTACACCTGGGTCACGTTTTGCCATGCCTTCGAGGTCGTCGCATCGGCGGCTTGCCTCATGACCGAACAGGCGTTGCAGCTAGTGATCAAGGTCGAGGTCCGTGATGCTCTACCCGACGTTGACAAGTAGGTTGGCAAATGCGAACTTTAGCTCTGATATCATCAAAACATCGATGATAGCCTCCTAGGCCTTGCGTTGTCCATGCACACTTATCCACTGCAGGAGGGTACGGTTCGCGTACACGCCTCCAAGGAGTCCCACATTCTAGAAGAGGTTGTCTTCAGTGACGACGCTCGAGTGGGCACTGGTCTGCCCCATTACGACCACATCGTTGGAAAGGGGGTCCGTCCCCACTCCTCCGAGTGGTGCTGCACCTTCACCGTTGGTGGTGATCTTGAGTCGGCCAGCCACCTTGGCAGCCAACTCTGCAAGCCTTTGACGGTCATCGCAAAATGCCTTTGCCGCGACGTCATCCAGCTCCTTCTCACAAGAAATTTCAGCATGGCTGTTTTCGGCGCCTTTGCTGCTCTGAGCAGCCTTGCTACTGTTGGCAGCTTCAGGCAATCCGGTGAGCGCCTTGCCCTTCTTGAGCAATCAGCTCAAGCTCATTGCACAACGATGGTGATGATCGTAATCCAGGTCGCCTTTGCCATCATCAGCGTCATGCTCTTTGTCGCGATCCACGCCCGGGTGGTCCTCCTAAAGTGCATCGTCCGTCGCATGGGGGTCACCCTCGTGTACGTTGACGTGCTTGTCGAGCATTTTCTCGACTTCCTTTTGCTTCTCGGTGTCGCCGAGTGTAGCAAGGGTTGCCTTGGGCGGTACGGTTACCTTTGGTTTGACAACCGTGCTTGCGACGACGGCTCCCAAAATTTGGAGCCCGCCGAGGGTGTGTGGTCAGGCCGTTACCACTTTACCCTTGTTGGACTTGGACGGTCCGGCACTTGCCATCTCGTCATCCGTGCAACTAGCACGTGAAGACCATTGCGAGCACCCCACAACTTCAAAGAGGTACCGCCTCCCGACGTCTCCTTGCTCTCACGATTTGCGAGGCAATTAGAAATTCGATTTCTATTTCTTAGGCCGCCATGGTCGGCACAACCACATGGTGGAAAAATGTTTTTTTTCTAGGCCGCCACCGTCGGTACAAGCATTTGGATTGTATGCAAAGCCCTAAGTCATGACTCACGGCACTAGGCAGGCTAAGGAATCCTCAAGAAACAAGCAAGTACAATATCAAGAAGCTACAATAGGTTGAGCACCGCTAAAAAAGGTGACGAGGAGGAGGGGGGGTCGACTCGAGCTAAGATTTTGCATCCCCGCACGCTCCCTTCTCACTAATCTGGTGTTAATCTTGTCTTCTTGTCTTCTTGTCTTCTCGTCTTCCTTAGACTCTTCTTGTGTTTCCTTGGTGCACCTTGCACCTCCTTCGAGGTGCCTTCCTTGTGCTCCACGGCGATGTGGTAGCCTCAAATTCTCAAAGTGGAGCCTTTCTCTTTTTTCTTATTTCTCTCAGGCCCTGAGAGTCCCTTGGTATTGGGCAAGGCACTGCCCTAATTTCTTGTTGAGGAGGAGAGGGAGCCTTGAGAAGAGGGGAAAACTAGGTGGTTTGGAGGTGGAAACTCCCTTTCCCATCCCACAAAAGTTCCCCTAGCCCACTGGTATGGAGGAGAGGCTTCAAGAGAAAAGCCCAAAAAATTAGAGGTCTTGTCCAGCTTCCTAACGCACTTTACGCCGCTTTAACTAGTGAAGTGTAGATGTTGTGCTCCCTTATGGCGTTTCCATCGGTGCTTGCAACTGCCGGCGGCATTTTGTATACAATTCAACTGCCATTTCCCTCGCCCCCTTGGTCGCGGCGGTCGTCTAGCATTAATAACCACTGTAACGGGATGGTATTTCAGCTCCTACTCTAAGGTCATCGTCGGAGTTCGCAGAATGGCGTTCTCGGTCTGTATCAGGGGTTACCCCCCTTTGCAAGACTGAGGGGCAATCGTCACGAAGGACCCACAAGATTCCAAGTCTCCGAATGTGCATTTCTTTTTTTGACCTTACACCTCGTTCTTGGACTCAAACGGAGGGTTTTTTTACTTCTAACTCATGATTTTATACGATTTGTCTGTCTCAAAAACTCGAATGTTATCATAAACTAACATCGAGTTTATGTTTTGTCATTCTGGTGTGAAATTGTCGCGTGCGAGGCACGCTGGCGATTTTGCACCAAGTTTGTCTCTCACTCTCCCTCTCACCCTCGCTCCCCATATTCCTTTGTCCATTCTCGCTCGCCTACAAGGAGGGCGAGCGAGGGCGAGGGCACAAGGCCATGAGGCCTTACCCTCGACGCCTTCACGGCCCCTCAGCCGCCGATCAGGCTGAGGCCGCGATCGGCGACTGGCGGCTGGCCGCCTGATGGCCGGCCGGTCGCTTGGCCGGCCGTCGGCCGTTCAGCCAGCCGGCAGCCAGCTGGCCGGCACCAGTGAAGTGCTGGCCGTCAGCCAGCCCTAGCTGACGCAAGGGTTGGTGCGCAAGCACCCCTCCCTTCAGCAAGGAGGGAGGGCCAAACCGGCCCTCCTGCAACAACTAGCTACAAAACAAAAGCAACACATTACAAGTGACACTAAAACAAATTGGTTTGTACCACTACCTTTGTGGTTTGTGTGTTCATGCAAAGTTAATCTCTACTACCCCAGTGAACTTTGATTTCGATTCTACCTTTTTTTCATGGTCGAATTTTGTCAAAAAAGGGTTTTCATTGAATGTAAAGCACCACAAAAAGAGTTCCAAAATGTCTTCGTCGAATTTAACATTCTGCCCGTATGTTTTTGTCTAACTCATAACCAGGTCCTCGATATGCCGCGTCTTGCATCCAGATATTGCATTATTTAATTTCACTTGCTTGACAACGTTCAAGCACGTGACGGTGCATTTTGGTGGCTGTCAAGGCCACCGAACACCCCCACCTCGCGTTTGCCATTCGGTGGAATGACAAATGCGAGCATGACAAGCGCTCGAGCATTCAAAATGTCGAATGGTCAAATGCTCCTCGCTCTCGCGTTCGAATAGAGGCGAATGCGAGAGCGAGAAGTAACACATTTAGGCTGTTTCTTCAAAACAGAACATTGAAATATCCCAATTCATCGAGTTTAACGATCCATCCTCTTATTTTTGTCCAATTCAAATGTACCCCCAAAATAATTGCAAGACACCCAAAATGTTGTCGAAGTATTCATGGAACAAATCATTCAACGAATTCAAAGTTCACAAGGGTACTCCCCTTGACGGTGCCGCGTGTCTTCTTGTCTTTGCGACCTCCACTAAAGCTGTCACACTTGTCACGTCTAGAGCCCTTCCTCCTCTTTTCTCTCTTTGTCATTAGGCCGAGTGATGGTGTCTCCTGACCCTTTGTCTTCTCCTCTATCTCTTCATGGGCATGTTTGGATGTCCATGTGTATTGCCTTGTAGTCCAACCTTGAGCTGACACTGTCGTCATTAACATTTCTTGTACATCCACTAAACTCGGATAACTCTGCCAAGATTATCTCAGCATTGTTGCATCACTATTGCTATGCCAGAAGGCGACGAAGAGTACGATACACTACAAGCAAAGCTGCAGCATGAACACACTACACTCTAAGAGGCACTCATTACCCATCGTGCAGCAAAAGAGTTGCAGCCTTGCAAACAAGACGATCAAGAAACGTTTGTAGACCATGTTTCTAACTTTGTCCTCAACCGCCTGCATCCTACACTTTGATCTATCCCTGTTTCATCAACTGCTTATGGTGTGACTAGCACATTTTCCATCACTCTCGCTTCGGCAACCACTACCTTTAGCCTTATCTAGCCTGATCCCATTGCAGGAGCATCCACAGCCCACATAGCAACGGCCAAAGCTCTTGCATTGCCTACAAATCGATAGCATGACTTTGACACGTTGCCTCCCCTCTTTACCTCTAATCTCTCCTTCTCACCTTAGGAAGTCTGCTCAAGTGCATGGGCAATTTTGGGAATGTTATCATGAGCCTTACATATCTGATAACCATCCCTTTGTTTGTGTTGAGTCAGAGTCCAACCACATAGTTGTGCATTCATTAGTGGAGGCCTAGCTGATCTCACAAACGAGACTGGATCCTACAAATGCGGATACGACACACCACACTCTGTGTGACTCGGTCAGCAACCATGCTCTCATCAAGTGAAACCGCATTGAAACACCATGCAGTATAGAGCTAGCTCAATGTCCAGTTCAATATGATGTGAATACGTGCAGATGATACCTTTGATGCCTAATGGGCGCGTAGTCTCAAAATACTCCGTGATCTACACAAAGCTACACCTCGATAGCTTCCAACCTTCCTCTCCATTATTGATAGCCTCATTGCCGAGTTGTGTGACATCTTCTGGGAGGTCAAGGCCTCCGATCTCCAGCGTCTTCCTGCTTAGCCAACCGATTCTCCATACGGCTGTGGTGCTCTCTGTGGTTTTATAGTGCAGGGCCTCACCGATTGAAATAGCTGCCGCTTATTGAAATAGCTTTGAAATACATGCCACCACCATAGCGCTTCCCTCCTCCTTCGCTGTAGCCTTTGCCTCGCATACCTCGTCCTCATCCATCATGTCTATCTCTTCCCTCGTGTAAAAAGGGGAAAACAAAGACTGAGGGAAGGACAAAGACAATCATTTTGGTGGTGGATCACATGGTGGAAAAGGCGGTGGTGGAAAAAGGGAAAAGTTCCAATGGCTCGTCCTTGACTGCCTTCTTGACTGGCACTGTTTTCTGTTGGTATCTTTATGCTAACAGGAACACTGCCCCAAAAGTGCCCCTTCATCTTCTTACGATACCCATTTGGCGTGCGTCATGTGGGTATTGTGGGCACGTTCCTCTAATGATAATGGTGGCACGTCCCGCACCTCCACCTCGATTACCCCCTCCAGTCACAACTCGTCTGCCTCCATTGGTACTGCAACTTATAGCACCACCGTGGCCACCTTCCTCCTGTCCCATTTATGGATGTGGCCTCCGGCATTTTGATGCCTGCCTACTACAACCCCCCTCTTCGACCCTACATTCTGGTGGTGTGGATCTCGCCGTGCGCCTTCTAGTGATGCCAGTCTTCAGGCGTCGTCATCGCATCTGACCCGCCTGAGGGCGATTGCCAGTTGGACGATCTGCTCTCTCTTCTTGTCCATGAGGGTCACTTTCATGATTAGGAAGGTGAAAGTGTGTGTGTACATGTCTGCATGTGAGTCTGACGGGAATCTCCGTGACACGATGTTTGGTATTATTCAGGGATGTCTTCGTGTTGACATTTCTTGGATTGAGCACTAGCAATCTGTTTGTTTGCCTTGTTGCCTTACTGCTTGTGGTCAGCAGCTCCAGCCATGATCTGCTACTGTTGTTGTGAGCCGTGTCTCTATGCCTATGCGTTTTTTGGTTGGCTTCTGGATTCTTGACTCTTGGTCATCCATGACATGTCATCCTCTTGTGATTCATTTGTCTCCTTCCATCTTGTTGGCTCTCTCTGCTTTGTGCGCACCGGCTCTGGCCAATCTCTACACGTTCATCATATTGGGGTTGTGCAATTTGTTGGCCCTGGAGGGAACTGTGTTTGCCAGAACTGTTGTGCATGCTATCTCTTGACTTAGGTATACTCTCTGTTTTGATTCTCGATGCCCAGGACATGGACTTATCCTCTCGTCATGGTGTTGCATCTATGCCGCACCACATCAGTGGCCAACTCTTGCTTCATGGCATGTGTTGTGATCTTCTTTGGTGTGTTCCCTCCTTTGCAACCTGCTCTATCACTGTTACTATTGTTCACGCCGTATGTTGGTGATGCCACTAGTAGCCATTAACTAGATGATCAACGTCTTGGAGGCTGTTGAGGGCTTCAATCTATACGGCATCATAGCCATGCTACTTGACTAGATACTTGGTCAGTTTTCCATGGCGACGATGTCCGAGGATGTCGTTAATCACGTACTTTGTATCTTTGTCAGCATGGATTGGAGGTGGAGGAGAGATATATTGCCTGGAGAATTTCTCGATGGGATACCACTAGTGCTTGAGCTTGGTAACATATGATATTGCATTTATGCCCAATCACCCCAAATCCACACACTTCATTAGTTGTGTACATGACTAGAACATATGGTAAGGATCATTATAGGAAGATACCCTAGATGATTAACAATGTTTCTTAGAAATTGCTTCTTGGAATCACGTTCACGCTTCGTTTAATGGACATGAACAAGAGAACTTCACTGAACTTACTAACAAAAACATGCCCTGAATGTTTTCGCGTGACTATACATTCTTTCAAAATCACTTTGATGTTTCTGAATTTACATTGTTACCTACTTTGTGCAATTTGAAAACGTCATGCTAATCTTGTAATTAAGTGGATGACACTGATTTGTCCTCAATTTTGAGTTAGCTAATTTCATGAGTATGCGATGTCCCGATCACCCACTCGCCTGTTCACAAAGTCGCACGTCATATCTTTTTGTCGTCGCTCAAACGCCCCCCCCCCCCCCCCCCC
>SZWC01014180.1:23929-45958 GCA_023375785.1 Penium margaritaceum | reverse complement strand
GCCTATGTACACAAGCCGTGAGGACACAACAGAGTGCAATGAGAGATGCGTGAAAACTAACACTCCCCCATGACTCACAGGCGTAGTGCACATGTACTGGCAGAGACACAGTCAAGTACCAGACTCCCCCAGGCCACGCAGAGACGCAAGCAAGGACAAAGAGAGCCACTCACGGACGCACGCTGACCGAACTCACAGCCTTCTTGAACGAGTTGCGCTTCAGTGCCTTGGTCAAGAAGTCAGCCAACTGCCGTACTGTCTCAACCCACACAATGCTAACGCTGCCGTCATGCAACAACGAACGCACATAGTGATACTCAACGTTGATGTGCTTTGTGAGTGTGTGATGCACGTCGTCATTGTCGGCGATGGCCATGGCACTCTCATTGTCACAATGCAACGTGATGGATGCGATAGGCTGACGCAACTCGGACAACAAATGACGCAGCCACACACTCTCACACGCGCTTGAGCCAAGAGCCACATACTCAACCTCAGTAGTGTTGCGTGCAATGCACCCCTGCTTGCCACTGTGCCAGGACTTAGCTGTACCGCAGATCAGAAAGATCAAGCCTATGCGACTCTTATCGTCCGGACTGCCGGCCCAGTCATTGTCAGTGTAGCCCACCGCAATAGCAGACGGCTGACGGCGGAACATGAGACCTCGCCGAGGAGTCAAGAAGACATAGCGTAGTACTCGGGTCACGGCCTCGTAGTGGAGGTGACGCGGCTCCTTAGAAAACTGGGCCAAGAGGTTGACGGCGAACGCGATGTCAGGGCGCGTCGTCGTCGCCAGGAACATCGTGACCTGATGACTCGCATGTACATGGTACGCTCTGCACGAGTAGCACATCCTCCACAAAGCGGGTGGACAGAGTCTACACATAGGCAACCTAGTGGATGTGGAGGACACCCTGGGAGCGATCATGCTCGAGCTCTATGCCAAGGAAGACTCTGGCAGATCCGAGATCCTTCATCTGGTAGGCGGCGTGCAGCAAGTCCTTGACACGCTCGATGGCAGCCGTGTCTGGCGACGCAATGAGGAGATCGTTGACGTAAACCAGAACAGCGGCAAAAGTCTGGCCTCGCGGGCTGAAAAGCAGTGCAGGGTAAGCGGTGCTGCCGTGGAGTCCGCCTCAAAGGAGCGTGCTGCTAATCTCTTAGTTCCAGCACCGAGGCGATTGCTTTAGGCCACACAGGGCCTTACGCAGTCGCCAGACTCTCCCAGTGCCATCATCAAAGCCTGGGGGTTGCACCATGTAGAGCTCCTCACCCTCCAGTGAACCATGGAGAAAAGTGTTGCTCACATCCATCAGATGCAGCTCCCACCCATGCTTGGCAACCTGGCTGAAGAGCGCCTGGCGAGTCGAGAACCGGCAAACTGGGGCAAAGATCTGGTCATAATCGACTCGAGGAATCTGGGCAAACCCCTTGGGTGTAAGGCGGGCCTTGTACTTGTCCAAGGACCCGTCCGGCTTCCACTTGCGCCGAAAGACCCACTTGGCGCCGATGGGCTTCCGACTTGGAGGAAGGTCCACGAGGTCATACACATGGTACTCTCGGATAGCAGCGAGCTCATCGGCACAGGCAGTGTCCCAGTGTGCAGCCTCAAGAGAGGCTCGTGCCTNCTGTGGAGTGCACTGAGAGAGCGTGTGCATCTCGAGCTCCAGGTGGGATGCGCGCGAGTGCAGCCACGACAGCGTGCCGATGCTTGTGATGAAGCATGGCGTAGCCAAGTGCGCAGCCCGGGTGAAGGTGTGCAATGATGGCCGAGGTGGTCAAGCCAAGGGCCTTGCTGCCGGGGTCCCCACTCACGACCGTGGGAGTGGAGGAGACATGTGGAGCCACGGGGGGTCGAGGCGCCACGGAGCGCGGTGCGACAGTCTACGCGCTCACCGACGGTCTGGGTCGGAGGCTGCCGCCTGGGCCACGTGTGTAGCGTGGCAGGGCGGGAGATGGCACTGAGTCTGACAGGCCAATGGAGGCAGACGGGGCTGCTGGCCTGGAGGGGCCCGCGGATGCAACCAGGGCAGCTGGCCCGGATGAGCCAGCATACGCGACTAGAGCTGTTGGCCCGGTGGGGTCAGTGGACGCGACTGGAGTTGCTGGCCCGGAAGGGCCAGCGCACGCAACTGGGGCTGCCGGTCCGGAGGGACAAGCAGACGCGACTGGGTCTGCTAGCCCGGATGGACCGGAGGACGCGACTGGGGATGCCGGCCCGGAGGGACCTGCGGACGCGACTGGGGTTGCTGGCCCGGAGGGACCAGCAGACGCGTCTGTGGCTGCCGGCCCAGAGGGACCGGCGGACGCGACTGGGGCTGCTGGCCCAAAGGGACTAGCGGACGCGTCTGGGGCTGCAAGCTTGAAGGGGTCAGCGGACACGACTCGGGCTGCCGGCCCGGAGGGACCAGCGGACGCATATGGGGCTGCCGGCCCGGAGGGACCAGCGGACATGACTAGGGCTGTTGGCCCGGAGGGACCAGCAGACGCGACTAGGGCTGCCGGCTCAGAGGGACTGAGGGATGTGTCACCCGAAAGTGGCAGGACGGAGGACGGACTCACCACTCCCCCATGCGATGGGATAGAAACGGACGAGCCGGAGCGAATGAGGTCGAAAGGAAACAGGTCCTCGAAGAAGAGGGCTTCCGAGGACTCGACGATGTAGTGCCGAGAGGGATCCTAGAAGCGCCAGGCCTTGGACTGACGAGAGACACCAAGGAAGGTGCACGGACGTCCGCGGGGGGCGAGCTTGCCGCCCTGTTGCGGGATGGGCAGCCACACAATGGCCACGCAGCCCCCGACGCGAGCCGGGCGGAGGTCAGCTCGCTGACCGCACCAATGCTGGTACGGCGTGGACTGGCGGGGAAGGGGACCGTGGGGAATCCGGTTCCAGACCCAGGTCATGTAGGCCATGGATTCAAAGTAGAAGCCATCGAAGAGACCAGACTCGACCCGCATGATGCGGACAGCGTCGGCCATGGTACGGTTCCACCTTTCTGGGCGGGCGTGTAGGGCGCGGATGTCTCATGGTGGATCCCGCGTGAGGCGAGAAAGGTCGTGGCCTCACCCAAGTACTCACCAACGCGATCGGAGCAAAAGCGGCGAAGAGAGCGGCAACACTCGCGCTCCGCAAGGACAAGCCAGTCCTGGATGGCTCGAGCGACATCGCTCTTCTGCCAAAGGCAGAAGACCCAGCGGTAGCGAAAGTAGTCGTCAGCGAGGATGAGGACATATCGGCCGTGCTCGCCGACAGACTAGGTAGGGAGAGGACCCATGACGTCCGAATGGACAAGGTCAAGAGGGGCGTACGCACGGGAGGAAGACAAAGTGGGGAGTAACGGCACCGGAGCTCGAGTAAGGGAGGGACAGCGCCGGTGACGGGAACGGAGGGGCCAACGGCTGCGAATAGTACTGCTGCGGCGCGGGTGTCTACTGGACTGGCAGAGTTGTCGGGGTAGCAACTGCTGGACGAGGTCCAGGTGTCAGGGCCAGAGGCAGTGACGGCGACAGAGGCGAGACAGCGCTCCCTCTGCTGACGCATGGTGGCAATGACGCGCGCCTCGTCCGTCGGGAGAGGGCACGTGTACCACCCGTGCCCGGGCTGGCCACAGCTGTGGCAGATGGAGCCACCACCACTGGACCCCGTCGACGGTTGCTGCTACTGCGTTTGCGGTGGACCCTTGCCTTTCTTGTTCCGCTTTTCTTCTTCTACCCCGAAGACGATGAGGTAGCTGTGGCGGGGGAAGCGACGGCCATGGAGGCGACGGCAGGGGAGGCGACGGTAAGGGATGCAGGAGCCTCCGTGCGCTGGAGCTGGGACTGTAGACGAGCTTCCTCAATGCGGAGGAAGAGCTCTTATGTACAAAGCATGAGGGTGCCCTGGGCCTCCATGATGGAGAGGACGTCCTGGGGGTAGTGCACGAAGACGTCTGCGTACGCGCTGGTGGCGTCGCGCTTGATGGTGAGGAGCGCAGCCAGAGGGGGTGGTGCAGATCTGCCAAGACGACGAAGGAGGTTCTCCGCTAGCTGCCTGTAAGCAATGATCATCTCGTTCTCCCCCATGTGAAGGGAGTTGAACTCCCGGAGCAGACTGCTGGTCTCAGCGTTGCTGGACAGGCGATGGGGCCGGGTGAGGATGTGCCATGCGGCTGTAGAGTCTGGGGTGGCGCCAGTGGTGAAGTCGCCGAGGAAAGGCTCTAGGGCTAGGCGGCAATCCTGAGGGACGACAAGGACTAGGGCACGGACGGCGCAACCAGCGTCATACAACTGGTCGGCCTGGGTGGGGTCATAAGGGAGGATGTAGTATGCCCACAGGCCCTCACCTTGCGCCCGGATCCGAAAGTTGAGCTCCCAACTCCGGAACTACCCCCCGACCGGAAACGTCGGCGGCGGCGTCTCAAAGTCCTTTTGCCTGCGGCCGGCGCCCAGAGTAGGGCCAAGGACGGAGGTCAAGTAGTGCGTGGCAGCAGCCACAGCTGGGTTGGCGTGCCCTGGAGGGATGAATGATGGTAGCGCACTGGTGGCAGTCTGGGAGGCTAATGGTTGCAGCGCTACAAGCTGCTGCGTCAAGGCGGCGAGCTGTTGTTAAAGAGCAGTGGGGGGGTCAGGGTTGCTGCCAACGACAACAGTAGGTTGTTGCTGCCACTACTGCTGCTCTTGCTGCTGCTGCTACAGTCGCTGCAAGAAAGGGGGGCTGGGGGTCCTCCCAACGGAGGAGGACCCCTCCCCACCAGGGCTACCAGCCATGGTTTGGTGCCCCTTGTCTGTTTCTTTTCCTTGTTTGAGATGCTGATGTCAGTAATGGCTTGGGGCGGTGGGCGTTCTACCCACCCTTTGTTTGTCTTCCCCCTTCCGTTTCCCCCTTTTATTTTTGTTGATGACGTCAGTATTGACGTCAGCAATGACGTCAGCAGCGGGATGCTGACGTCAGCAGCGGCGGTTTTTGGGGCCACTGCTGCGGCTGCTGTTGCCCCTCCTATTGCTGTTGCTGCAGCTGTTGTTGCTACCACAGATGTTTCAGCAGCTGCTAGTGCTACTGCTGCTCCTGCAGCTGTTGATGCTACTGTTGCAGCTGTTGGTGCTACTGCCGTTGCTACTGCTGCTGCTACTGTTATTGTTGCTGCAATTGCTCCTATTGCTATTGCTGCAGCTGCTACTCCTGCTACGGCTGTGGTTGTTGCTGTTGCTGCTGCTACTACGGCTGTAGTTGCATCAGCAACTTTTGCTGCTGCGGGTTGTTGCGGCTGCTGTAGCTGATGTTGCAGCTAAGGCAGTAGCTGCAGCTACGGCAGAGAGGCAAATGGGATGGGGGTTTTTTTTCTTTTCATCTCGTTTTTTTATTTCTTTTCTTTCGTTTGTCACAGCGGGTAGCTACCCCTTGTCTACTGCGAGCAGCATGCTGCTACTCGCTAGCAGCAGCGGGCTACTGCTCGCTGCTTGCTCGCTGCGTGCTGCGAGCAACAGCAACCGCTGCTGGCTACTACTATCACCTGCTCGCTACTGCTGTTGCTGCAGCTGGCTGCTGTTGCGACTCGGTGCTGTGGCTGTTGCAGCCTGCTGCTGCTATTACACACTGTTGCAACTGCCGCTTGCTGCGGCTCCTACTCGCTGGTGCTGCGGGCTGCTGTTGCGGGCTGCTGTTGCGCACTGCTATTGCAGGCTGCTACTGCAGGCTGTTGCTACTGCGAGCTGCTGCTGCGGGCTACTACTGCTGCGGGCTTCTACAGGCTACTACAGGCTGCTACGAGCTGCTACTTCTGCCTGCTACTGCTGCTCCATGCAGTTGCTGCTGGCTGCTGCTGCCACTGCTCGCTGCCGTTGCTTGCGGCTGCCGCTGCTACAGGTTGCTGCTGCTGCGTGCTGGTGCCAGTCACTACACCTCGGTGACGTTGCAGCGTGCGTCGTTGCCCGCAGGTGTCAGACACGGCCTGCCGCTTACCTCCTCGCGTCACGCGTGGGGATCAGTGCTGCCGAAAAAAATTCGGCAGCATTTCTCCTGGCCCAGTGGCTGTGGGAAAAAATGTGACGCCGCCACCAGGCGGGTCAATGCTGCCGAAAAACATCCGGCAGCATTTCCCTTGCACTGGCGCGTATGGGGGTCCACCGGCGTTGTCTGGCACCTGTACGCCAGTCTTCTGCTGCGACTGCTACGCTCTAGCTGTGATACCAAGCGAGAAAGCTTAGGCAGCAGGTTGGGGTAGCAGCGTTGTTGATGCAGCGTGCAGGCTTCCACGCTCGTTGCTTAAGTCTGCTGCCCCCTCAGTCTACTGCTCTAGAGTCTGGAAGTTTGGAAGCTTTGGGTTTGTTACTCAGAAATGCGCGCGCCAGTGTTAACGCCAGAAAACAGCTGAAAACTGAAAGTGACTGATTAGGAATGAAGAATAAGCAACAATAGGAGACCCCTCCAAGTTCTAGCTCCCCCCACTAGCGTAGAACTTGTTACTCAGCTAACCAGCCAATCAGAAAATAGTCCTAGACATATTTTCTGGCAGGCAGGGTTTTCTCAGTGAGCCCTGCCAGACGCCCAACAGCCCAAAACCCGGGTGTCGTCCGTTTTGCCTAAACACTAGACCATACTGTACTACCGACGCTGCAAACGCAGTCGTGCAGTCAGAATCGACTAGAAAAGGTGTAGCAAAGAGTTATTGCTGCCCAAACCCGGGCAGTACCTACGACAGTCAATGACGCCAAACAGGGCCACACAGCAGGAGACATGGACCCTAGGCACAGCACAACGCTGCAGACGCAATGCCACAACCAGAAACAGAGTTGGGTGTATGGAAACAGCATCTGCAGTGGCAGTGACCGCCGGCGACCCGACCGCCGAGGAGGCCTGCCGATGGAGCTGAGCGCATCGCCGGAGGGAGCAGGCTCCAGCGAATGGTGCGTGGGCCTCAGCGCGCGTCAGCTCCACCGAGCGACTTGCCAGTAGCTTCGAGACTCGCCGTCAGTCATCTGCACCCCAATGTACACAAGCCGGGAGGACACAACAGAGTATAATGAGAGATGCGCGAAAACCAACAACTACCAAGCAAGCAGGTGCAAGAAACAGCAATGATCGGGCTAGGGAGACGTGCAAAGTCTCATAAGCTCCAATAGATTAATAATGCAGAGAGAAATGACAACTGACAAGCACACAGCATAAGTACCTGCTGCGACACACGGCGGGTGACACACACGGCAGTGTCTGTTTGTCCTAAAACCGGCTCAAAACCACTCTTTTGGCCGCAACTCTGCGCACAGGCATCCAAACTCAACACCATCTGAACCTAGAGATGTAGAATCTCAAGCCGGACGCTACGACTGGTCACACGCAGAATTCCGGCATCCATCGGTGGACAGACAATGCAAAACATGCAAATCGGGCTTGAGAGCCAGTCCACCGAGAAAACTCTACCGTTTGCAGAAAAACTACAGAGCACCCCAGCAAGCACCAGGGACGTCGTGGCAATAGTCTGGCAGCTGCTGGTCGATGGATCCACCAACCTTCAATGCTTCGGCGACAGCTGGGCTCGCATCACGGATCTACACGAGTATAAGAAGATGCATAGAAGCTTCCTAGCCACACTCCCCTTGACCAGGCGTCAGTGCCTAATCAGACGGTGACGACAGTCACAAGTCGTGCACGTAACGGCAAGGGTTTGGCTAGTGGACACAAAGCAAAGTGTCTGAATGCTTCATAAGCATTTGTAGGGAGAGATAACAAATGACAGGTCCATGGCATAAATACCTGCCGCGGCGCACAGCGGGTGTCGCCCGCGGCGGTCCAAGAGCTGTCCTAAAACCGGCCCAAAACCACTGTTTGGCCGTAACTCTATGCACACATGTCAGAATGTTGCGCCGTCTGAACCTAGATGTGCAGAATCTTGAGCCGGACGCTACGACTGGTCACACGCACAAGTCCGGCATCAATCTGTGGAAGGACAATGCAAAACATGCAAATCGACCTCAAGAGTCTGTCCACCGAGAAAACTCTAGCGTCTGCAGAAAAACCGCAGAGTACCCCAGCAAGCACCCGTGACGTCATGGCAGCCACCTGGTGGCTGCTGGCGGGTGAATCCACCAACCATCAGTTCTCCGGTGCCAGCTGGGTCCGCATCAGGGATCTGCACGAGCATGGACACGGCCGAGTGGTCACAGTAAGTTGTACAAACGGACGGAAACACCCCACATCACAACACTCCCCCATGACCCGATGGTACGCATTTCCATACGCGTGCAAAACTGACACATGTCCACAACTAGATGTACAACAATCCATGCTCACACACCCCACTCTCAGCCACTCTTAGGCAAGGGGCATAGCCCGACAGAACAAATGGCCACCATGAACTTTTCACGTGCAAGCGCCTTGGTCAAGAAGTCAGCCCGTTGCATGTCCGTGCCGACCCCGATGACAGAGATCACCTGTCGCTCCACAAGATCACGCCCAAAGTGATGCTCAACAGCAATGTGCTTCGTGCGTGCATGAAACACACCAGAGTTGTCTGCGATAGAAAGAGCACTCTGGTTGTCACAGAGCAGAACAATGCAGGGCACAGACTGACGCAACTCACAAAACAGACGTTGCAGCCACACCGCCTCAGCAGCCCCAGCCCCTAGAGCAACATGCACAGCCTCTGATGAGCTACGTGCGATACAACCCTACTTGCCACTACGCCACGACACAGCGGTGCCACTAAGCAAGAATACGTACCCTGTCCGGCTGCGCCCATCAGGACTCCACGCCCAGTCACTGTCTGTGTAGCCATCGACTACTACCGAACACTGCCGTCGAAAGCAGAGTCCGAGGTACGGTGTGGACACCACGTACCACACCACTCGCACAGCAACATGAAAGGCTCTCACCCGAAGACATTGTGAAAACTGTGCAAGGAGGTTGACGGCAAAGGCAATGTCGGGTGGTATGGTAGTGGCCAAGTACATCAAGGAGCCGATCAGGCGCAAGTACAGGGTCACGTCCACTGTCTCCCCCAGGTCTGTGGGATCATCCACCATCACAACATCCTGCCCATCAGGTGTGATGGGGGTGGAGGCTGTAGGAACTGCACCCAAGAGGTCAGCAAAGCGCTCCCCCACAACATGGGCGTAACGTGCTTGGTGTAACAAGAGTGTCCGTCGTTGGCGATCACGCACGATCTCCATCCCAAGAAACACAGTTGTAGGACCAAGGTCCTTCATCCTATAGGCAATCTGGAGAACTGCCTTGGCCTCCTTCATGGCCTCCATAGAAGGAGATGCAATCAGGAGGTCGTCCACGTAGACCAGGATGGCAGTGAAGCTGTCAGCTGTCCGTCTGAGAAAGAGGGACGGGTCAGCGTCACTCTGTACATAACCGGCACGTGTCAGTGTATCAATGATCTCCAAGTTCCAGCACCTGGGTGACTGTTTCAGGTCGTAAGGCCTTGTGCAAGGCCTTGTACTGCCTGAAACAGTCACACATGCACAAGGTGTGTGTGACTGAAACAGTCACACCCGGCCTTGTGCGTGTGTGATGCACACCGTCATTGTTGGCGATTGCCATGGCACTCTCATTGTCACAATGCAAGGTGATGGATGCGACAGACTGACGCAACTCGGACAGCAGACAACGCAACCACACACTCTCACACGCGCCTGAGCCAAGGGCCACGTACTCAGCCTCGGCAGTGCTGCGTGCAATGCACCCCTGCTTGCCACTGCACTAGGGCACAGCTGTGCCGCCGACCAGAAAGATCCAGCCCGTGCGACTCTTACCGTCTAGACTGCCGGCCCAGTCACTATCGGTGTAGCCCACTGCGACGACGGACGGCTGACGGCGGAACATGAGACCTCATTGAGGAGTCGAGACGACATAGCGCAGCACTTGGATCGCGGCCTCGAAGTGGAGGTGACGCAGCTCCTGAGAGAACTGGGCTAGGAGGTTGACAGCGAACGCGATGTCTGGGCGCGTTGTCGTCGCCAGGAACATCAGTGACTCGATGACCCGCAGATACGTGGTCACATCAACTGGCTCCCCCACAACAGCTGTGTCGTGACTCTTCAGCTTCACCTGGCCATCAGGTGACATGGGTGAAGATGCGCTAGGCACGAGGGGCAAGACCTCGGTGAAGCGAGTGGACACGGTCTGCACATAGGCAGCTTGGTGAACGTGCAGGATGCCCTAGGAGCGATCATGCTCAAGCTCCATGCCCAGGAAGACTCGGGCAGACCCGAGGTCCTTCATCTGGTAGGTGGCGTGAAGCAAGTCCTTGACACGCTGGATGGAAGCCGCGTCTGGCGACGCAATGAGGAGATCGTCGACGTAGACCAGAACCGCGGCGAAGGTCTGACCTCGCGGGTTGACGAACAGTGCGGGGTCAGCGGTGCTGCGCTGGAGGCCGCCACGGAGAAGCGTGCTGCTGATCTCCTGGTTCCAGCACCGAGGCGACTGCTTCAGGCCATAGAGGGCCTTCCGTAGCCGCCAAACTCTCCCAGTGCCGTTGTCGAAGCCTGGGGGCTGCGTCATGTAGAGCTCCTCACCCTCTAGTGAGCCATGGAGGAATGCGTTGCTCACGTCCATCTGATGCAGCTCCCACCCGTGCTGGGCAACCAGGCTGAAGAGCGCCTGGCTAGTGGCGAACCGACTGAATGCGGCAAAGATCTGGTCATAGGCGACCCCAGGGACCTGAGCAAACCCCTTTGCTGTGAGACGGGCCTTGTACTTGTCCAAGGATCCTTCAGGCTTCCACTTACGCCGAAGGACCCACTTGGCACCTATGGCCTTCCGACCTGGAGGGAGGTCGACGAGGTCATACACGAGGTGTTATCGGATAGCAGGGAGCTCCTCGGCGCAGGCCGCATCCCAATGTGCGGCCTCAGGGGAGGCTCGAGCCTCGCGTAGGGTGGAAGGGTCCTCTGGGCGCGCTGTGGATTGGACTGAGAGGGCGTGTGCATCACGAGCCCCATGTGGGATGTGGGCAAGTGCAGCCACAACAGCATGCCGATGCTCGTGATGATGCATGGCGTAGCCCAATGCAGAACTCGCGTGAAGGTCTGCGATGATGGCGGAAGTGGTCAGGCCGAGAGCCTTTGTGCTAGGGTCCCCATTCACAACCGTGGGAGTGGAGGAGACACGTGGAGCCACAGGGGGTCGAGGCGCCACGAGACGTGGAGCGACGGTCTGCACGCTCACTGTCGGCCGAGGTCGTAGGCTGCCGCCTGGGCCACGTGTGTAGCGCGGTCGGGCAGAAGATGGTCCTGAGTCTGACGGGTCGACGGAGGCGGACGGGGCTACTGGTCCGGAGGAGCCTGCACACGCGATAGGCGCTGCTGGCCCGGAGGGGCCAGTTGGCCCGGAGGAGCCAACAGACGCGACATGCGCTACTGGCCCGGAGGGGCCAGTTGACGTGCGTGGGGCTGCTGGCCCGGAGGGGCCAACGGATGCGGCTGGGGTTGCTGGCTCGGAGGGGCCGGCGGACGCGACTGGAGCAGCTGGTCCGGAGGGGCCAGCGGACGCGACAGGATCTGCAGGCCCAGAAGGGCCAGCAGACGCAACTGGGGCTGTCGGCCAAGAGGGGCCAGCGGACACGACAGGGACTGCCGGCCCGGAGGGGCCAGCGGACACGACAGGTGCTGCTGGCCCAGAGGGGCCAGCGGACGCGACTGGGGCAGCTAGTCCGAGGGGCCAGCAGACGCGACGGGGGTAGCTGGCTGGGAAGGGCCAGTGGACGCGGCTGGGACTGTTGGCCCGGGGGGCCAGCGGACGCGACAGGGGCTACCGGCTCAGAGGGACAGAGTGATGTGTCACCCGGAAATGACAAGACGGAGAATGGACTCACCACTCCCCCACGCGACGGGAGGGACACGGACGAGCCGGAGCGGATGAGGTCACGGGGAAACAGGTCCTCAAAGAAGAGGGCATCGCCGGACTCAACGATGCAGTGTCGGGATGGGTCCCAGAAGTGCCATGCCTTGGACTGACGAAACACACCAAGGAAGGTGCAGGGGCCTCCGCGGGGGGCGAGCTTGCCGCCCTGCTGTGGGGCGGGCAGCCACACAATGGCTACGCAGCACCAGACGCGAGCCGGGCGGAGGTCAGCGCGCCGACCGCACCAGTGCTGGTAGGGCGTGGACTGGCGGGGAAGGGGATCGTGGGGGACTCGGTTCCAGACCCAGGTCATGTAGGCCATGGCTTCAAAATAGAAGCCATCGGAGAGACCGGACTCGACCCGCATGGTGCGAACGGCGTCGGCCATGGTACGGTTCCACCGCACGAAGACGCCGTTCAGGGCGGTTGTTTAGGGCGCAGACGTCTCATGGTGGATCCCGCGGGAGGCGAGAAAGGTCGTGGTCCCACCCATGTACTCGCCACCGCGATCGGAGTAAAAGCGGCAAAGGGGGCGCCCACACTGGCGCTACGCCAGGACAAGCCGGTCCTGAATGGTGCGGGCGACATCGCTCTTCTGCCGAAGGCAGAAGACCCAACGGTAGCGAGAGTAGTCGTCCGTAAGAGTGAGGACATAGCGGCCATGTTCACCGACAGACTCGGTGGGGAGAGGGCCCATGACGTCCGAGTGGACAAGGTCAAGAGGGGCGGACGCACGGGAGGAAGAGAGGGGGTATGTGGACCAGCGCATCTTCCCCAAAGCGCAATCAATGCACTCAGTGGGGCACAGGAGAGGGAAAGTCTCCGAGTCAAGGCCCTTGGCCGGCTGGGTGCGGAGCATGCTTTCTGCGGCGGCAGAGTGGACGTGGCAAAGGCGGCGGAACAAGAGGCGGGTGTGCTGAGGAGAAAGCGTGCTGGTGACAAACACATGACCTGTGGCGGCCGACAGGGAGGAGACGAGAGGAGAAGAGGAGAGGCGAGGAATGTGCCACAGGCTGCCATGGGCGGTGGCGTGCAGTACGACAAGACCAGACGGACGCAACAACAAAGTGCCGACACCACGCGAGTGCACAACGTCCATGCTCATGCGGTCAAGAGCAGTCACGGACAGCAGGCTGAGCTCGAGACCAGGGACGAAGAGAACATGGGTCAAAAACACGTCACCGGCCGGACCACGGAAACGAACGACACCGATACCATGGACAGGCAGCACCTGTCCAGAACCCGTCCGGACACCGAAGACATCACCGACAGGACCGAGCATACTGAAAGCCTCGCGATAGGCAGTCATGTGATGCGTGGCCCCGGAGTCGATGATCCAGGTCTCAGCAGGAACCTGGACAGGGGTCGCCAGATCACTCACGCTCACATGGCAGCAAGCGAGGGACGTGGACGCGGTGGAAGGAGGCGTGAAACGAGACTGCCAATCGTCAAGCCACGCAACGTCGTCAAGGAGTGGAGTAGAGGAGAACACGGGAGACAATGAGACAGACGAGGAAACGGGACATGACCGCAGCTCAGTCTCAGTCATGCAGGGATGGGCCGGAGGGCAGGAGGTGACGCAACTCCCACTTCCCTGGGGAGGAGGGCGAGGCAAGCCAAGCTGGAGCGCGATGAACTGCTCCAGTAGACGCTCATGGGAGGACGGCCTAGGAGTGTAGACGGAGTGCAAAGTGATGGTGCAGGAGCCTGGGTAGTAGGAGGGCGGAGCCGGCGAAGGAAGCGGAGGTGTCGACGGCTGAGGGTGGTACTGCTATGGGTAGTAATGTTGCGGCGCGGGTGTCTGCGGGACAGGCGGAGCTGTCGTAGTGGCAAGGCTGCTGGACGAGGTCGGAGTTTCAGGGCCAGCAGCAGGGACGGCGGCAGAGGCGAGGCGGCGCTCCCGCTAGCGGCGCATGGTGGCGATGACGCGCGCCTCGTACGTCGGGAGAGGGCACGTGTACCACCCGTGCCCGGGCTGGCCACAGTTGTGGCAGACCAAGCCACCACCGCTGGACCCGGTCGACGACTGCTGCTGCTGCTGCGGCGGATGCTTGCCTTTCTTGTTTCGGCTCTTCTTCTTCTTCCCCGAAGACGATGAGGTGGCTGCGGTGGGGGAGGCGACGGCCACGGAGGCAACGGCAGGGGAGGCGACATCAGGGGATGCAAGCGCCTCCGTGCGATGGAGCTGGGACTCCTTGTGAGCTTCCTCAATGCAGAGGAAGAGCTCGTATGCCCAGGGCATGAGGGTGCCCTGGGCCGCTATGGTGGAGAGGACGTCCTGGGGATAGTGGACGAAGACGTCCGCGTATTCGCTGGTGGCGCCGCGTTTGATGGTGAGGAGCGCGGACATGGGAGGCCGAGCAGATTTGCCAAGTCAACGGAGGATGTCCTCCGCCCGCTGCCAGTAGGCAGTGACCATCTTGGTCTCCCCCATGTGCAGGGAGTTGAAATCCCGGAGCAGACGGCTAATCTCAGCGTCGCTGGACAGTCGATGGGGCCTGGTGAGGACGTGCCATGCGACTGCAGGGTCTGGGATGTCGCCAGCGGTGAAGTCGCCGAGGAAGGGTTCCAGGGCAAGGCGCGAGGCTGGGGGGCCACTGGGACAAGGGCACGGACGGCACGACCAGCGTCATACAGCTAATTGGCCTGGGTGGAGTCGTAAGGGAGGGTGTAGTAGGCCCACAGACCCTCACCCTGCGCCCAGATCCGGAAGCTGAGCTCCCAGCTCCGGATCTGCTCGCGGGCCTGAAGCAGCGGCAGCGGTGTCTCAAAATCCTTCTGCCTACTGCCGGCACCCAGAGTGGGGCCAAGGATGGAGGTCACTGTCTGCCATTGGCGCTGAGTCTGTTGCTGTGCCAAGTAGTACGTGGCAGCGGACACAGCGGGGCTAGCGTGCCCTGGAGGGATGAACGATGGCAGCGTACTGGTGGCGATTTGGGCGGCGACTGGCTGTAGCGCTGCAAGCTGCTGCGTCAAGGCGGCGAGCTGTTGCTGAAGAGCAGCGAGAGGGTCAGGGTTGCCGCCAACGTTACCAGTGGGCTGCTGCTGCTGCTGCTGTAGGGGCAGCGGCTGCTGTAGGGGCAGCGGCTGCTGCTGCTATAGCGGCGGTGGCTGCTGCTGCTGCTGCTGTAGGGGCGGCGGCTGATGCTGCTACTGCAGCGGCGGCGGCTGCTGTTGCTGCTGCTGCAGGGGCGGCGTCTGCTGTTGCTGCAGGGGCGGCGACTGCTGCTGCTGCAGCCGCGGTGGCTGCTGCTGTTGCTGCAGGGGCGGCAGTTGCTGCTGCCATTGCAGCGGCGGTGGCTGCTGTTGCTGCTGCTACAGGGGCAGCAGCTGCTGCTGTTGCTGCAGCGGCGGCTGCTGCTGTTGTAGTGGCGGTGGGTGTTGCTGCTGCTGCTGCTGCTGCTGCAGCGATCGCTGCAAGAAAGGAGGGGTAGGGGTCCCCCCAGCAAAGGAGGACCCCTCCTCGCCAGGACTGCCAGCCATGATTTAGTGTCCCCTTTTTTTTTGTCTTTGTGTTGCTGATGTCAGCAGGAGGTTGGGGCGGTGAAGATTCTACCCACTCTTTTGGCCTTCACCCTTTCCCTTCCCTTCCCCCTTTTTTTTGTTGATGACGTCAGCAGTGACGTCAGTAGTGATGTCAGTAGAGGGGTGCTGACGTCAACAACGGCGGATGTTGGGGCCGCCGCTACTGCTGTTGCTGCTGATGCTGCTACAGCCGCTACTGTTGCTGCTGTTACTACTCCCGCTGCCGCTGTTGCAGCTGCTGCTGTAGCTACTACTGCTGCTACTGCTTGCTGCTGCTACTGCTGCCGCTACTGCTGCTGATCCTGCTACTGCTGCTGCATCAGCTGCTGCTGCTGTTGCTGTTGCTGCTACAGTTGCAACTGCAGCTGCTGTTGTTGCGAGTTGCTACGGCTATTGTGGCTGCTGCAGCTCGCTGCTACTGTTATGCGCTGCTGCAGCTGCTACGTGCTGCAGCAGCTGCTCTCTGCTACGGCCGCCTGCTACAACGAGCTGCGGGGGTGGGGGATTTTTTTCTTGCTCCTTTTTTTGTTTTTTTTTTCCTTGTCACAGCGGACAGCAGTCCGCTGTCTGCTGCAAGCAGCGTGCTGCTGCTCGCCTGGCAGCAGCGAGCTGCTGCTCACTGGCAGCAGCAGGCTGCTGCTCGCTGCTCGCTCGCTGCGAGCAGCAAGCAGCAACAGCCGCGGCTGGCAGCTGCCAGCTGCTGCTCGCTGCTGCTGCTGCTCCAGCTGGCTGCTGGTGCAGCTCACTGTAGTAGCTGCTGCAGCTCACTGCTGCTGCTGTATGCTGCTGCAGCTGCTGCGTGCTGCGGCTGCTGCCTGCTGCCGCTGCGGGCTGCCACTGCGAGCTCTTGCTACTGCTGCGCGCTGCTGCTGCTGCCGTTGCGAGCTGCTGCTGCTGCGAGCTGCTGCTGCTACGGGCTGCTGCATGTTGCTGCTTCTGCCTGCTGCTACTGGTGGTGCCGGTCACTGCACTTGGGTGACGTTGCCGCTTGCATCGTCGCCCACAGATGTCAGACGTCGCCTGCCGCTCACCTCCTCGCGTCACGCGTGGGGGTCAGTGCTGCGGAAAAAAAT
The DNA here is from genome assembly GCA_023375785.1 of Penium margaritaceum. Taxonomy (NCBI): domain Eukaryota; kingdom Viridiplantae; phylum Streptophyta; class Zygnematophyceae; order Desmidiales; family Peniaceae; genus Penium; species Penium margaritaceum. The sequence continues at coordinate 29,533 of SZWC01014180.1, read as the reverse complement.
TCGGCAGCATTTCCCCTGGCCCAGTGGCCGTGGGAAAAAATCTGATGCCGCCACCAGGCGGGTCAATGCTGCCAGGAGAAATCCAACAGCATTTCCCCTGCACTGGCACGTATGGGGGTCCGCCGGCGTTGTTTGGCACCTGTTCGCCAGTCTTCTGCTGCTGCTGCTACGCTCTGGCTCTAATACCAAAATGGAAAGCCTAGGCAGCAGGTTGGGGCAGCAGCGTTGTTGATGCAGCGTGCGGGCTTCCACGCTCATTGCTTAAGTCAGCTGCCCCCTCAGTCTGCTGCTCTAGAGTCTAAGTCTGGAAGCTCTGGGTTTGTTACTCAGAAACGCGCGCGCCAGAGTTAGCGCCAGAAAGCAGCTGAAAACTGAAAGTATCTGGTTAGGAATAAAGAATGAGCAACAATGGGAGACCCCTCCAAGTTCTAGCTCCCCCTCACTAGTGTAGAAGTTGTTACTCGGCTAACCAGCCAATCAGAAAATAGCTGTGGACCTATTTTCTGGCAGGCAAGATTTTCTCGGTGACCCCTGCCAGACGCATGACAGCCCAAAACCTGGGCGTCGTCCGTTTTGCCTGAAAACTGGACCATACCATAATACCGACGCTGCAAACGCAGTCGTGCAGTCAGAATCAACTACAAAAATAGTAGCAGAGATTTATGGCTGCCCGAACCCAGGCAGCGCCTACGGTAGTCCATGATGCCGACCAGGGTCAAACAGCATGCAACAAGGACCCTGGGCAGGGCATGACGACGCAGACGCAACGGGACGCGCTAGACTCATGCAGACAACAATTGCGGTGGCAGTTGTAGGCTGCTGTGCGAGACAAGTAAGCAGCAGCTGGGGTAATGCTAGGAAGACACCAACCAAGCGGCGGTGTTAACGTGGAAGTTAGAAGTGAGTGAACGAGGAAACACACACAACGGGTAACAAGCAACGAAGTGGTAGCCGTCGGGTAGGGAGGGGAGCGAGCGAGCGGGCAGTGAGCTCGATCTCGCACGCTCTCTCTCAAGTTCACTGAACTAAACTAAACTACCCACTAAAAGTTGCAACCTGTCAACTAGGTTACTGGAGGGAAGACATGCCAAAGAACAGGCCAGAGTGTGGACCCGACGTAAATGTGTGTGCACAAATGCACGGCAGCCAGAGACCCGTGAGATTTGATGCCCGGCTGATGCCCGGCTGTGAGACTCGCTGTGAAGTCATGCCACCACGGCGTAGCAGCCAGCAGGGGTTGACTCTCTCTAGTTAGTCACCTGCGTCAGTGAGGTGAGTGTGCAACGAGGCCAGAGGTCACCGTGTGGTACTGACACAAACCCAACACTCCCCCATGACCCACGGCCGACTTGCACAATGGCACAACAGGCACTACACTGACGTCACGAGAAGTGACACGACACAAGACTGTACACAGGCTCTGGCACAACAGATCAACCAGGAGGATCATGAGGATACAACAGACCAACAGCTTGAATTGCTGCCTTGAAGACATTGCTGCTAAGTGCCTTTGTGAGGAAGTCTACACGTTGCTTTCGGGTGTCAACCCACACAATCTGAACATCGCCTGCAGCCACACGCTCACGCACAAAATGATGTTCCACATTGATATGCTTTGTGCGAGTGTGATGCATGCCATCATGCTCAGCAATAGCCNGCCTTTGTGCTTTGGTTGTCGCAACGCAAGGTGATGCAGCGAATGGGAACACGCAATTGCTGCAACAAACGACACAACCAGACACTTTCACAGGTTCCAGCACCAAGGGCAACATACTCTGCCTCACTGGAGCTGCGTGCAACACAACCTTGCTTGCCACTCTTCCAGGAGATCGCAGTCCCACCAACAAGGAAGACATAGCCAGTGCGACTGCGTGCATCCGTGTCATGCGCCCAATCACTGTCAGTGTACCCATCAACGACCACTGACGGCTGCGCCCGGTAACACAGACCAACTCGGGCAGTGGAGAGCGCATACCGCACAACACGTAGTGCGGCTTCCATGTGTCGTGCACGTGGCGACTGTGAGAACTGCGCAAGGAAGTTGACAGCAAAGGCTACGTCTGCTCTGGTGGTGGTGGCAAGGTACATGAGAGACCCTATGACTCACAGGTAGTCGGTCACGTCCACTGTCTCCCCCAGTTTTGACACGTCCAGAGTTTTCAACAACCTCTGCCAAGCGGGCGTCATCGGTGTTGAGGCAGTGGGGACAGACTCAAGCGGGGAGGCAAAGCGCTCCCCCAGGCTCCTGACGTACGCGGCCTGGTGGACGTGCAGAACGCGCTCAAGCTCCATGCCAAGAAACACGCGAGCTGGACCCAGGTCTTTCATCTTGTACGTGGACTGTAGCAGGGACTTCACAGTTGACACAGCTTCGCGACTCGGGGACGCAATAAGCAGGTTTTCGACGTACACAAGGATGGCAGCAAAGGGCGCCGACCGTGGAGTGACAAAGAGGGAGGGATCCACCATGCTCCGGCGATATCCCCCCTTCTCCAGGGTGGAGGTGATCTCTTGGTTCCAGTACCGTGGTGACTACTTGAGGCCATAGAGGGCCTTTTGCAGTCTCCAAACTCGATTGGTGCCGTCACAGAACCCTGGAGGCTGCACCATGTAAATCTCCTCATCCAGCCGACCATGCAGAAAGGCATTGTTTACATCCATCTGCTCGAGCTCCCAGTCGTGGTGTGCAACAAGGCTCAGGAGGGCTCGAGTTGTGGTGTAGCGTCCGACGGAAGCAAAAGTCTCGTCAAAGTCAACGCCGGGGACTTGAGAAAACCCCTTTGCTGTAAGTTGGGCCTTGTACTTGTCGAGCTCGCCGTTAGGCTTGTACTTACGACAGAAGACCAAGCGGGCATCGATCGCCTTGTGGCCTGGTGGGAGATCGACCAGCTCGTATACGGCGTGGTCATCCAGGGCTCTCAGCTCGTCCCGCATAGCAGCCTCCCACTACTGGGAGTCGTGTGCTACCCGTGCCTGACGAACAGTGGTCGGGTCAGGCGATGGCGGCGGGGCGACAACCGTTGCATTGCACTCGGCTATGCTCCCAAGGATGGCGGCCTCGAGAGCACGCTCGTGCTCGGATGTGAGCAGTGTGTACCCAAGGACAGAGTTGGGATGCACAACTCCTGTGGCTAGGCTCAGGGTGTCCATACCAGTAGGCAGCGCTGGGAACTGTCCAGACGAGGTCTGCGAAGGTTGAACAGAGGACGCTGCAGAACCAGAGGAGCGAGAGGGAAGCGCACGCAGGCGGCTGCCACGGACAAAAGGTTCGATGGGGGCAGGGCGTGGAGGAGCACTGAGTGGACTGGGCACGACTGGAGTGAGTGGACTGGATGGGGACGCAGCGGAATGTGCGGGAGAGATGGACTCAGCACATGGGGACTCAGATGAGGACACCACAGGGGATGACGGAGCTCCAAGCGAGCTAGACGACACTGACGGGGGAGCGTCAGAGGATGGTGGATTCACAGTGCCGGCCGTTGGAGAACGCTTCGAGGGTGAAGGCTGCTGAGACGGGACAGCAGCAGAGACGGCAGGGGCAGACAGGACTGCCGGGCCGACCTCCCCCCGCAACCGTGAGAGTGAAAGCAGGGAGGCAACGGACGAGTGACAATCGAGGTCACGGAGAAACACGGACTCGAAGATCAAGGCATTGCGGGACTCAACGACACACTGGCGCTCTGAGTCCCAGAAGCGCCAGGATTTCAACTAGGAGGAAACGCCCAAGAAGGGGCAGAGACGTCCACGCGAGGAGAGTTTCCCGTCGCGGAGATCCTCTGGGAGCCAGACAGACGCAATGCTACCCCAGACGCGAGCCAGGCGGAGGTCAGCACAAGAGCCGTACCAGCGCTCAAAGGGCGTAACGGTGCGGGGAAGAGGACCATGAGGGACGCGATTCCACACCCAGGTCATATAGCTCATGGCCTCAAAGGCAAAGAGAGGGGAGAGCCCAGACTCAGACAGAAGCGTGCGGACTCCATCGGCAAGGGTCCGATTCCAATGCTCAGAAACTCCGTTTTGCTAAGGTGTGTAAGGAGCTGAAGTCTCCAGACACACCCCTTGGGACTCAAGAAACCGAGCGGTGGGCCCAAGGAACTCACCGCCACGATCACTGCGAAAGATGCGCAGTGAACGCTGACACGCACGTTCAGCCTAAATGAGCCACAACGCGAGGACAGAAGCAACATCACTCTTCTGACAAAGAGCGAAGATCCAACAAAAATGGGAAAATCGTCAGTAAGGTATAGGACGTAACACCCGAACCCCCCAAGAAAGTCATGGGGAAGAGGCCCCATGACGTCGGCATGAACAAGATCGAGAGGGTGAGCGGACTGGGAGTCCGAAGGGGCAAAGGGTGAACGATGCATCTTGCCTTGGGCACAGTCCAGGCAGTCAGAAGGGCATGGCGCAGGGAAGGTGGAAGGGGACAAGCCAACAGCGGGTTGAAGGCGAAGCATGCTATTGATAGCATCAGTGTGCACATGGCCAAGACGGCGATGCAAGAGCTGGACATAAGCTGGAGAAAGGGAAGGCGTGACGTGAGCAATGGACAAGCCAACAGCGGGTGCAGAGGGGGCATGAAGGGGAACACGATACAGCTTGGCACACCTAACCCCTCGCAAGACGACGCGACCAGAAGAGCGAAGACGGACAGTGCCCACGCCCTGACTAGCGGAGAAATCCATGCCCTGATCGTCGAGGGACGTCATTGACAGCGGGCTGAGGTCCAACAAAGGCACGAACAGAATGTCAGGTAGAAACAGCACGCCACCGGGGTCGACAAAATGGACAACACCAACGCCTTGGACGAGAAGGAGCTGGCCGGAACCAGTGCGCACAAAGCGAACAGAGCCGACAGGACCCACAGAGACAAAAGCGGACCGAATAGAGGTCATGTGATGGGTGGCTCCGGAGGCGAGGACCCAGAAGCCACCAGAGACACGGACATTGGGAAGGATGCCACAGGTGGCAACAATGCCGACGGAGGGCGGGGATGAGTCACAGGCAGCAAGACAACGAGGGAGAACGATAGACTGCCAGTGCTCGACCCAAGGAACAGACAAGGATGGCAACCCAAGAACGTGACCGGGGGGTCCCCACGAAGGACGGTGTCAGTCTGACAGGCAAGACCTCTGGCCAACGAAGACACACTCTCACCTCCCTGATCACAAAGGTGAAGACGCTGGAGGAGAGACTGCTCCAGTTGGCGCTCGCTGTCGACGGAGGCTGCAGACGATGGAGCAGGCACGCTCGAGGGAGAGGCGAACCACGAAGGAGGGACGTAGGCCGAGGAAGGTGGGCCCGCAAAAGCGGGCGCTCCATAGGGCGGCTGCCAGCCCCAAGGGTAGAGGACAGGCGGATGGACGCCGGCGACACCGGCGGTGGAGTAGGCCTGAGCTGGGGAGGGACTAGCAGACGAAGTAGAGCTGGAGCTGGAGCTGGAGCTGACGCCGGGAGAAGAAGAGGAGGGCCCGCTGGTGCGCGCCCAATGAGCACGCATGGCGCGTGCGAGGCGGACGTCGTCAGGGGGTGCAGGGCACTTGCGAGCGGAGTGCTCAGAGGAGCCACAGTTCCAGCACACCACCTCACCAGGAACACGAGACG
>SZWC01014179.1:18860-31967 GCA_023375785.1 Penium margaritaceum | reverse complement strand
GTATGTATATGTATATGTATATGTATATGTATATGTATATGTATATGTATATGTATATGTATATGTATATGTATATGTATATGTATGCGTATATGCCTATGTATATGTATATTTATATGCATATGTATATATAAAGATATAAATTTAAATATTCTTATGTAGTTACTGTTCTGATGTATCTATATTTCCATGTATATGCAGATGTATATGAACATGGAGACCTGGGACAAGATGGTTGATTGTATGGGTTACTTTTGTTGCCTTGCCAGTCATTGTCGGAGAGATTAAATCGTCGATGGAGACTTCCTTTCGACCCTCCCGATTGCTCTCGCAAGCAAAGCACTAGGCGACGGAACTTTCAGCGTCGCCGGCAGGTCGTGCGAGCGAGCCGTTGTCGTTTCTGTCGTTTCGTTTCAGTTGACTCGACCGCTTCCTCCCCTTTGTCGCGACCCCCGCCCCCCTGTCACACCAGTGCCCGCCGGGGGCTGGCGCAAAAACGCGCATCCTGGTGGATTCCGGCCAGTAGCTGGACGACGTCGCTGTTGCCATCTGGGCCCACATGTGGATGGTTTCTCTACATGAAAGGGGCCTCTTTTGTCTATCTTCTTTCGAACATTTTTCATCGAAGTATAGCGAAGTTTTTATAGAAACTGCACATGTAGACTTCTCCTTTTGCATCTGCGTTCAATTACAACACAGACGACCAATCACAGTTACCGACAATGACAGTTCGGAGTCGACTGCGTCAATCTATGTGCGTATCGTGGACCATCTCTTTTGCCAATCGTGCGGAGGCCTTCGTCCAATCGTTCGGATATCTTTCAAAAGTCGCTGTGAGGTGAATGCGACTTTCATGCTTCAGGTCGCGGATCTTCAACTTCGCAGCGTTTACTTTGCCAATCGATCTCTCACTAGGTACGACGGATTACTGGCACATCTGACGACAGCGAATTGGGCAGCATGAATCTTCGTTGAGAAGAATCGACACAGCAGTGGGGCCCGCTGGCGCCTGATGTTCATATCTGATATTCTAACGGTTATCCAATAGGCGCTTCTCGAACCCGATCCTTCCACTCGGCACTCGACACGATGTTGCATGTGGTCAGTCGAGTCGTTGTCGGTCTCACACGCCGATCATTACCACTGTTGCATGTGGTGCAGCATGTCCTATTCGTACGGCACACACAAACGTTCCTGGGATTCTGTTGAGAAAACAGCGCTTATTGCAGTCAGTGGCCGTGCCTGGGAACGTGTAAATAGGCAGTGGCAATTCACGCCACTCATATTCATGACGTCATCATAAAACTCTCCGCTGACTTCTGACGGAATATTAAGGAGGAAACACAGTTCATCAGCCGGAAACGGTGATTTAAAGATTCTGAACGTTAGTTCGACTTTCTAATCCACGATTCACTAAGCATTTCAGAGCAGATTTCCCAAAAAGGCGCCTCGAAAGATGAGTGGCGTGAATTGCCACTGCCTATTAACACGTTCCCAGGAACGGCCAGTCATATCGGGCGCGGCTGGTAAACGCCGAAAATCGTTGTTGACGTTGTGTTTTTGCAATGCGGCTGGGAATGTTGGCACATCGATGTTCGCACGTGTCTCGCCTTTTTTCCCTCCTTTTTAACTAATTTCCGTCGGCTAGGGATGTCCCACCGATGCACATGCACAAACACGAAGGTTAAAAGCCATGTAGCAGGAAAGAAGACTCTCAGCAGGTTCGATGGACATCCCCCTGCTCGATGAGTGACCGCCGAAGTGGAAAGCATGCCGCATACACCCCTGGGCAGCCACACGTCCGCTGAACTCCAATCGAGGGTTCATCGGTTGTTGGGATGCGCGTGACTCGCTCTGTTGATACGAGTGGGGGGGGGTGGAGCGATGGATCGTGGAGACAAAAAACTCAGGATGCGGCTGGTAAACGAAGGAATGCGTCGTTGGGGCTCCTCAACAATGGATTCCAGCGATGGGCAGTCGGTCTTGTCCGCGGTGTTTAAGCCTTAAAGTTCGTCTATGTTGAGTGGCTTTGCCCTCCACATCGACTCGTTCGAAAGATTTTCTTTCTTCCCATGCTCAGCGATCCTGGCGGGCCCCACATGGCAGACCAATGGCTGAACAGAATCTTCCCAACAATCCCTGTTTCCACCAATGACGTGTGAACGTCCATTGTTGAAAGCTCGATCCNTTAACTAATTTCCGTCGGCTAGGGATGTCCCACCGATGCACATGCACAAACACGAAGGTTAAAAGCCATGTAGCAGGAAAGAAGACTCTCAGCAGGTTCGATGGACATCCCCCTGCTCGATGAGTGACCGCCGAAGTGGAAAGCATGCCGCATACACCCCTGGGCAGCCACACGTCCGCTGAACTCCAATCGAGGGTTCAGCGGTTGTTGGGATGCGCGTGACTCGCTCTGTTGATACGAGTGGGGGGTGGAGCGATGGATCGTGGAGACAAAAAACTCAGGGTGCGGCTGGTAAACGAAGGAATGCGTCGTTGGGGCTCCTCAACAATGGATTCCAGCGATGGGCAGTCGGTCCTGTCCGCGGTGTTAAAGCCTTAAAGTTCGTCTATGTTGAGTGGCTCTGCCCTCCACATCGACTCGTTCGAAAGATTTTCTTTCTTCCCATGCTCAGCGATCCTGGCGGGCCCCACATGGCAGACCAATGGCTGAACAGAATCTTCCCAACAATCCCTGTTTCCACCAATGACGTGTGAACGTCCATTGTTGAAAGCTCGATCCTCATCCGCATTTGGAAAAAGGTCAATCCGGACCTGACCGCCTGCATCTCTCTCCTGACCGGTGATGAAAATGACGAGAATGCAGGGTGAGGTGTTTGGACTAGGAAAGTCCTCCAACGAAAGGTGCAAAGATCTGTCCGATAGAGCTCAACGATGGATTCCAGCGTTTACATGCCGCGCCCTGAGCTTTGCTTGCTGTCTGATGTACTGCGAGCCCTCGGCACCAAGCGATGGAATCTGCCATAAACATTTCTGAAAACACCACTTAAAACTAAGTCATCGAGGCCCCAACTACGGAACCCAACAGAGTTAGGGAGGAAGATGTCGCGCAGGTTCCGCTGGAAGCCGTTGTTGGCGACGACTTCCCGCGTTTACCAGCCGCGCCCATCTTCAAGTCGCCTTTGAGGCTTCTCTCGTGAATTGGTAACCTACCGCTTGGAAATGGTAGTTTACAAATTCAAAGTTTGTCGAAATTGCCATAACCGGTGTCAACTCATGCACCATTAGCATGGTACGTAAATGATGCCACCATCTTCTTAAATCACACAAGAGGATGGCCATGTCTTTCCTCCAACGCTGGGCAATATTCATAGGACTCAAGGTTAAACAAAAAATATCTCTTTACCTCTTCCTCACCCTTACGCACGATTGAGACCTCTAATTCTCTCCTCCCACTAGGCCCCAACGCCACCGAACGAGTCCTTAAAATCCAATTCGTTCGTGTCTATGACACACGACACACCTGGGACCCTCTCATGATATCCCTGTAGAAAGAGATCCAACGATGGAAAAAACATCTGCCCGATAGTCTAGGCCAAGGTGTCGATGACCAACACTTAAACCATTCAACCGAAATATCTATATCCTGATGATGCTTTCCTTCACCCAACCCGCCTCAAGCGAATCCTTCCCCCAAAAAATCCCTCCTTTCTTTCCTCTCACCACTCAAACAAATAGAATGCTACCACCTCCCTTAAGCACATTACCCTCACAGTTGCCACAACCGAGGTGCGAGATGGAGGACTTGGCGTTGTTACTCTTCTTTGAAAACTTAATGAGATTCGTGCTACGTGGGTGTACTCAATTCTTACCCGTTATCTCATCTCAAGATTTCCCTTACAAAGGCCAATTTTTCATACTATCCCAAATCATTGCCCATGCTTCTCTTAAACAAAGCCAAAAATCCTTCAACCCCTCATGTGCCATGATGACGTTAGCGGAACCCCTTGCCTTCCACAAATGGCTCTACTGACTGTCGAAAAAACCTTTAAACCAACAGGAGCCTTTATGATACAGTGCCAGCTTTTGATCCACCATATATGCATTTCCACTGCCTCTCTAGCATATCGTAAATGCATAAACACAAGGCTACCTACCCTTGGATTTTCCCCTCCACAAATCCAGATCCTTCACAAAAGTTTAAGATATTTCCCCGTAAAGTGGCGAGTGGCTTTGTCCTCCCTCCAAAAAACCACCCAATTTTGCTCCCTCACAAATTTCTTTGTGTAACAGCACACTTTCCTAACACACCCATCTGTAATCGTTTCCCCCATGGAAGTCCACCCCTCCTAATTTGTGTGTAAGGCCTTCTTATTAACCCCAACACCAATATCCTCAACCCCATACTCGGCTTCTACGTGTCCACCTCCCCTTCCACGTAACAATCCCAACAATCATACAAAACAAGTACATCTTGCATGCCTGATCACCTTTAATCTCGTCCCACCGTTTTCCTACTCAGAACCAAGCTCCCCCTCCTACCAAAAGATTGCTTGCCTCCCTCTCCCTACGAGGAAAAATCATTGCTCCTTTAAGGAAGAGGTCCCAAGAAACATCTTTCCCCTTGAATTGGAGATGAATCGTGCCCATCCTACACCACCACATTCTTCCCCAAAAAGCTAGAGAAGTTCTCTCTTGCATTCTCCTCTACTCTGTCCATTCAAGAAGACGCTACCATTTCTTGCTCATTCCTAGAAATTGTCCTCAAAACAATCATGAGGAAACTATACTACACTACTTTGGTTGCCCCAGTATCCTTTTGCTAGACAACTCTTATCCTCTTTCAACCGGTCCTATTTCTCTGGAGAATATCTCCAAGATACTTCCCTAGTCATTTATGTAACACAAAACAAGAAGAACCACCCCTTATGGACCCTCATCTTAGGAACCCTTCTTCACCAATTTTGGCTCCCCCTCAAACCATACCTCGAGGCCCTTATAGAGACAACCTTCTCACTAGCCATGGCTAACATCATGTCTCGTTCATGATAACTTCTCCAAGTGACAATATCATCATTAATGAATGCAGGCCTACTAATGTGGGACCCAAATGTTAAATCCTTCCCCTTATCACAACAGTTCACAAGTTTCCTTCATAAACTTTGATTTTGAAGACGGGCCCACCTGATGGTGTTTTCACAACCGCTTCATCCCCTTTGTAGGATTGTTATGATGCTCTCTTTAGGGGTGGTTTGAGTGGGTGTGGCTCCCAGATAACCCCTTGGGGTACCTCCTCTGGTGTGGTTACCCCATGTGGAATAGAAGCTTGTCTGGAAAGTTCTAGTTGAAAGGTGTAGGTGCAGGTTCACACATCTGTGGAAAAAAGTAGAAAAGAATACAATGAAAGATCAATTAGAAAAACCTTACAAAGCATTGTCCGCATAACTCCATTGCCATAACCTCCTAATGGCTAGAGTGCTTTCCGCCTTGCTTTCCATTCCCAATAGTGTTTGATTTTTAACATCCGCCAACGTTAGAGTTTGCCGTCATCCCCTCATCCACTGGCCATGAAGGGAAGGGGGAGGCGAATTGATTGATTTTGCCCAACGTCGATGCTTGGCACATGAAAACCTCATTGGAAAGCTCACATCTGGATCTGCACTTAAAAATCGCCTTCTTCTCCCTCACATTGGCATGCTTTTCATGAAGGGGGCCCCTTGGATAGCTCTTCTCTATAGCTATTCAAAAAACAAATGCATGGATGGCACGAGCTTATTGGCAGAAAACAAAAAAGGTGCATGCTAATCTTTGTTAACATATAGGGTTCCATCTTATCCTTACACGTGTCGTGGCTCATAACAACGCACTTTGAGAGAATTTCAGAGGGAAAGTATAGGTAAATCTCAAAGGGAAGGAAATTGGCACGACCTGGCAAAAACAATCTAATCAATGAAACATCCATCACATGCTACAACCTTAAGAAATTATAAATCAAGAATAAATCCTAAAAACGACATGAGGAAAACACCTAAACGAGAACCACAAGATACTACCTTATTATTACCAAAAAATAGAACAATAAAATGATAAATGCTTGTTCCTTTGTTTTCTATGTAAATATTATGATCTCTCGCGAATCCTTTCATGTTTTGGTGAAGAAGAAATAAATGAAGCGAATTTAATGTACAGCAAATATTCACACACTAGCCTTTTGTTACAATGCAAATACTATTACTCCATCAATACATGTTTTCCATGAAAATAGCATCCGTTCCTAAACTTCGGCATATGGCACTAGCGGTACTCTTTTTCACAATACTTCTTTCTTTATGAAACACCCTCAAACATTACCTAAAATATGATCATAGGAGTATGTGCACCCACATACCTTTTTGTTGTGTTACCTTTATTTACTCTGAAACTCCATCCACACACATTGTTCCTCCACATTATTTGCCCTAAACTTCAAATATTGGCATGAGAAACACCACAAATCACTAGATTTCTTCTCAATAGAACACCCTCTAATTGTTTTATCACAAAACTTGTAGTTAGCATAACAAGCTACTTTTTTCTTGCTTCACCCCTTTTTTGTTCCATAACTTTGTCCATGCACACAACCAATCTCAATTCTTTGCTGAGAACATCGGTACATCTTACTAATGGTTCCTTACTTCATGTTTTTTTTATGAAGCACCGCATGTGCTTCATGCATAGAATTGAAATATATGCAAATAGCCATGCATCTTATGCTCACCTCACTCGTCCAGTTCAAACTTTCTTCCATGCACACTGGTCATCCGAATTCTATGCTTAATATTACAAAGGGCAAAAGCTACGCCTCATGTCCATTCACTTTTCTCTCCATGACACACCTTGATTTTTCAATTATGATCATAACCAGATATCTTGGTTATGAAACATCCTCCATTATCCAAAGGTTCATCCACAGAATGTTACCATAATGATTTTACTTTGTATAATGTGATGCCCATCATATGTTGCACCTTACATCTCCATATTTTCTTCTTCATAAAACGTTCTCAACTTCTTCTTCTAAAGTTTCAACTTCCTCATGCATTGTGCATCATGTGATTGTTTAACACCCTTCCCCACAAACGTTTTCCTACACACTACAAATATTATTTTTTTCTAACTATCATAGCATGCTACATTTGAAATCTTGAAAGCCAAGATGATTTCTGCAATGAAAAACTCCGTTCCATGCTCTATTGTGTTCTCAACAATTCATATTGCCATTTAAAACATGCTTGCATTACTCACCCCCTTCACTATTCTGTGCACACACATTACCCATCTTATGTTGTTTGCTAGATGTCTAGTGCATAGTGGTGAATACACTTAATGTTATAACTTTCTATTAATACTAAAACATACTCTAGTGCTTCTTACAAAATTCTAGAAACTATGGCTAAATCCATGCACTAAGTGATTTTTTCACCCCCTCCCGCTCCTCTAATCTATCAATGCCTAGTGCCTTCCGAAATATGTAGTGCTGCAGACTATAGTGCATAGCATAATGCTACTATCATGGTGTCTTTTTCTTTATGGAACACCCCATAATGCCTTTTCTAACGTGCCAATAACCTTTGGCATAGCCATCCATCTCTTCATTATTCATTTCCCCCATTTGTACCATACTATTTTCAATACATTCTTAATGTCCAATCTCTGTGCCATAAAATGAAGAGAGGAGCCTTATCCGTACCCTTTGTTTTATATTGTTTCTTGATGAAAAGTTGTACTACTTTATGCACAATAATGTTTTGAAGTGACTACAACGACTCTCCCTGTGTTTAAATCCAACCCATGCTCCATCCTTCCATCCACGCATACTTCCCATCTATTCTATTTCCTTTAATCTGATTTTTAGAGTAATTTGTGTCCAATGTCACACCATAATAACTCAATAAAAGACCCTTTACTGTTTTCTTTACTACAAATGTAGCCATAAGTATAACCATTCACCTCCTACTTCTGTCACCCTTCAACTCCCAACCTAGTATCATGTACGATGTCCATATCAATCATGTGGAATAGATCAAAACATGTAGCATTATACTCGCCCCATGGAAAAATGTTTTTTTTCTTCTTGACAGCCACAAGCGCTTCCTTTAGTGTATCAGTGGCCGTTAGCCTGTCCATGCACCCCATGTTTCTATTAACCTCCTGTGTTCCACTAGATCATCCCTGCAAACATTAAAATATTTTGTCCACACAATGAGCATAATACATTCATTCTATACTTCTAAACACTAGACCCCCTATAGGGGTTGCGTCCTACGTCCCATAGAACACAAAACGGACATTAAGTGCGTGATGAACGATTTTTTGTTGGGAAAAAAGTACATAACCTTCATTCACGGTCCAAAATGACACGAACCTCTCAGAAGGGTCGGGTTCTAGTTTTGTATATGACATGAAATAGAAATCTTTGTCTGATGAGCATGTTTCTTTGTGTGGAGAACACACAAATTGCCCTTATATTGTGCAATAACGTAGTGGAATTTTTCGATTTTGTTGGGATTCAAGTATTCCATAAAGGAATAATTCACACAATTGAGGAATACAATAAGAAACCAATGTGCAAAGAGCTTTGGACTAACTATATGTTGACTAAGTTAAAAACAAAAATTCAGGCACCTTTCTTCATATAGTCCCAATAATCATTTACGAGAGAGAAGTGACCAAAGGAAGCTTCATGACACTTGAAAATAATTTCATCCCCATGAATTGTTTGTGGCACAAATATATCTTCTCATGATTGGTACAATGTCATTACCTGATTGGAGTAACACAAGGTACATGTACGTACTTAGAAACACATTTTTTTTTGTAGAAGACAGTTTAGGGAACTTGCATGCTCTCATGGACCAACAAAATTTGTATGGCTAGCAGAAGAACACATATCGGAATCTAAATGAAAAACACAATTAAGAAACCGTTGTCTCAAAAACTTCTCCCTTACTCATGGGAAAACAAACGACCATCAACTCAACATAGTCAAACTCCCTCATCAAATGCATCACATTCAAATCAAATTTGACAAAAAATATATATTTTTACGAGCAATATTGAATAGATTATCAGCATAAAAATAAATTAATGTTTTTTTTATTGTGAGCAAGCAAAAATCATGTGTGTTTTCGAATTAAGCACACTTGAAGAGAAAACATTACACATCCACTCTATCATGTATATAGGTGCATATTGATGTACTTATTTCAAGGATATTTTGACAATTGCCTTGTTTTAAACTTGTTTATAGAAAGATAGGAAAGATGGAAATATGTCCATTCATAGACAATGTCTATATCCTTAAGAAAATACATCAACAAGGCCATCTTTGCAATATATGGGGTGTCTCATTTACATTGGATAAAAACTAAGGATATCCGTTTATAGCACCACAAATGGATAATTAAATAAATTTTATTGCATGAAACGCATTAGAAATTTTAATGAGGGTGATGGAATGAGATTTATAGAACTTTGGCATATCTTCTTTGGCATAGCACTTTGGCATAACTTTGGCAAGCTCAATCAAATGAGCCTCCATATCAGTTCTAAAGGCCATGGAAGTCCATGTCTACCTTTAATTTGATTCTGAAATTCATTTAAGTGCATAGAAATGGCATTCTATCTTTACAAAAATGATTATTCATTCATTTATTTACATCTAGCTCAAACCTAACTTAACGTCAATTTTGAGGTTTGTATCTACAAAGAGGTAGACACCAAGAATTTGATGGGTCGCCTTGATTGTATAGAAGAATCAACAATTAAATTCACTCATTGATGTCTAGGGTTGAAAATCTACTACATTAGAATTCCTTGTCATTCTTCTGGAAAACCACAAGCACTGTAATCTCAAAGAAGACCATGAGGACCAGAGTGCCTTCACATACTATTTTCCTAGTGTGGGGTGATTCGAATAATTCTCCATATTGATTCACCATGTCAAAACTGATTATGTTTCAGAGTAAATTAGTTGTTTATGCCATAAAAATCTTCCTATAGAAAACCAGCCTTATCGATTGCCAATACTGAAACACTATAAAACTTAAAAGTATGTAGCTTAAGTATTGAAAGACAATATAGTCAAGAACTCTTTTAGCAAACACTTGAATTGATTCTTCGAATCCATTGAGTGTGATAGCCCGCATCTATGCTTTATGAAAGCCATATAGGCCCCACCCTTATGTGTGAAAATAATAATTCATATATTGGGTATATCCTTGAAAACCCCTACAATAGAAATTCCCAACTTATGTAAACGTAGGAAACAAGTTTGAAACTTATATATATCCAAGAATTTAATAAAAACAAAGCTTTAAAACTTATATCGTTCAAAATGTGATGTATGATCTATTTAGGAATTATTATTTCACAAAATCACAGTTATATAGCAATTTCAAATGGCCTTAAACCACTAATCTCTCTTTTAATACTTTAAATGATAATTGAATATGTTTAGAAAGGAAAACATAAAGTATTTTCTAAATCAGAATGCGAGACGATTCTCCATCGACATTGATGACAAAGTCTTAATAATCTTCCAATGTTCAAGAAAATCAAAGCTTATTTCTTTAAGTGTCAAGGCTCTCAATTATATCTTCATTTTAGAGTGGTGTTTCAAGAAGATATTCAAATACCTTTCTCCTTTATTCTAGGCAAGAGCAGCAAAATAATGCAAAGTCCATTCTTTCTTCTCCTCAAGGGATGCAATGTTCAACCCCTATTTTTAACACCATAGCCACGAGGAGGGATCCAGTTTTTGAAGTAAATTGCTAAAGCCCATATGACAATATTTGTTCATTCTAAATGTGGTGTGTCCACACACGGACAACCCTTAGTTCCTCCTCATTGCAAGAGAGTTATATGGGCTTTCCTTTTAATTCCATGTTTAATACAGAGCAAGAAACATCGTGTGTTTACATGATTGATGATGATTTCACAACTTGTACTTACTTGCAACAAGACACATGTGAATTCCACCTCACCAAAGGACATTGGGCTTGGCAAAGACGTAATATGTTTGATAGAATATTGTTTCAAAGCAAAAGAACATAGTGGGTTCCCACGGGGAAATAAAACAAAGGCTCTTAAGCTTGAAGAAAATTGCCTAGTAGAAAACAAATGATCCCCTTTGAGAAAGAGAATGGCTTCAATCTGGAGAGATGTTGGTCAAGTGTTAGAGAAAGATTGAAAATTATAACAGTTCCATGCATGGATACTCACATTCATTCTATGTGCGACAGAGGCCATAACCACAGCAACCAACTTACTGACATGAGAAGGAGGAAGATATTGCTTTCCCCGTATTGTGTGGTAGATATGGCACAAGGGGGTGAGGAAAGACATAGGATGTCTCGGTAAGCCTTCTCTCATTTCACAAACGGTGGCAAGAAGATAACTGCATGGAGGGGACACCATTTGATATGGAATTGACAGCAATCACAAAGGATGAAAGAGGAAGGAACACCCTAAATCTCCCTCTGTAGGCATTCATAGCATGAACGAGGAAAGGAGGAGAAAAATTCCCCTCTTCCTCCTTGAATGGATCACTAAGAATGACTTGGTAGGAGGGAGTGAGGTTCCCATCCCTCTCTCTCGTATGGCACCAAACGGACAAAATGGGAAAAATGGGAAGGAGGAAACGCTGTCTTCCTTTCTTACAATGTGTTGATTACAGTAATAGGAGAAAGGGGATAAATCCATCCTTAATCCCTTATCAAAAGTGTACAGTATGCTAGGGAAGAGTTGTTGTGGAGGATTTAATGCACTTCACATGAATAATTGGTGGTCAACATGGAGAAAACGAAGATGATGAGTTTTCATGTTTGTTTGTAACCCAATAGAAGTGAATATCATGCAGCGTTGTATAGGGTAATGTCTCAAGTTGATAGCACCAATCAAATTACAAATTCGCTTGATTCATTTCCGATGTCATCATCAAGTAAGATTTTCATGTCATTATATTGATAAACATGCTGAAACTGCCAACAAAAGTATGAAGATAGGTATTAATTACACTAGTAATCTAGCATTCTTGTTGTTTTTTGCATTCTTTGAAAACATCTAATTTTTATATACTCTTATATAAAAATTGAGATAGAAATCATTGAAATATACAATATTGGCAAATGAATGTTTCATTCGTAATTTGATACTGTACATATATCCATACACTTTCGTGGTTTCTCTATGAGGCCAAATCACTTGTGTAATTTGTTAGAAAATATGATCTTCTTTCACGATAGATGTATTGGACATCATTCTCCCATAACGCATACATGTATTATGAATCTGGATGTAATAAATAAATTCTTGACATGGAATGAGAACAGTGCAATCAGTCATATGAGCAATGCAGTAGTGGAAAAAAATAGTTGATATGATTTAGAATAGGTGATGCTAGTGAGATAACTTCTTATTGATGACTGAAAGCCATTATGGCCCAACGGTTAAGCATTTTGGTCTGTCACATTTTTTCTTATTGGTAAACGAGTCTTTGGTACAAACACACTATGAACGGTTTGTGTTTTCCCTTTCATAACTTACTTTAATGTTAGATATAACATGCATGGAAATTCATATGGATCATTATTGTTGGAACAAAGAAAGCAATTGAAGGTGTGTTGACCATTCAAGAACTCACTTCATCAGACAAGCAACACAACAAGACCCATCTATGAGCGGGAGTTGTGGCAATCATACTCACGCTTTAGTGAATGGTCAACACAATGCCACAAGCATCAGAGGATACCATGACTCCTATGCAAGGGCCGGGCACACCAAATCTCTACACATGGTTCCCATTCTCCACATGGTTCCCATTCCTTGCTCCCATCCTCCCCCTCCACTTCCCTCGCTCCCGTACTCCCCCCTCCTTCTCCCTTGCTCCCGTCCTCCCCCCTCCCCCTCCCTCGCTCCCACCCTTCCCCCCTCCCCCTCCCTCGCTCCCATCCTCCCCCCTCCCCCTCCCTTGCTCCCGTCCTCCTCCCCTCCTCCTCCCTTGCTCCCGCCCTCCCCCCTCCCCCTACGTCGCTCTCGTCCTCCCCCCTCCCCCTCCCTTGCTCCCATTATCCCAACACCCCCTCCCTTGCTCTGGTCCTCCCC
>SZWC01014178.1:17013-51111 GCA_023375785.1 Penium margaritaceum | reverse complement strand
AACTCATAACACGAGTTACAAATGGTCAGAGGGAGAGATAATGGTTTGGGAGCCCTATGTGTTGACTAGAAAGGACCAAGAACTTCAATACGTAGTGGCAAGGTGTGGCTACTATGCACACCAAACAACCAAACTAGGCACATTTCACTGACCATGACCAGAGAATTTCAATATGGGTGGTCAACGTTCACCAACCATAACACGAGTCACAAACAGTCAGAGGGGGAAACAATGGTCTGGGAATATTAGTTCTCAACTAGCAAGTACAACGAACTTCAATTAGTAGTAGCATTGTGTAGCTACCATGCACAATGACCGACCAAAGTAGGCATATGTACTGCCTTTGACCAAAGAAATCCGCTGTGTGTAGTCAACGTTGACAACTCATAATACGAGCCACAAATGGTCAGAGGGGAAAACAACTGGTTTGGGAACACCAGGTATCAACTAGCAAGCACAAGGACCTTCAACAAGTTGTGGCACGGTGTGGATACCATGCACAATGACCAACCAAAGTAGGCAGATCTCATTGACCATGACCAAAGAATGTCACTATGTGTGGTTAGCTTTGATAACTCATAACACGAGTCACAAATGATCAGAGTGGATGATATTGATTTGCAAACACTAGTTATTGACTAGCAAGTACAAATACCTTCAATATGTAGTGGCAAAGTGTGGCTACAATGCACGGTGACCAACCAAAGTATGCATATATCACTGACCATGACCAAAGAATTTCACTTCATGTGGTCAACGTTGACATCTCACAACACGAGTCACATATAGTCAGAGGGGATAACAATGGTTTGGGAAGACTAGCTTTCAACTACAAAGTACAAAGACCTTCAATACCCAGTGACACGGCGTGGTAACCATGTAAAGTGACAAACCAAAGTAGGCATATGTCACTGACCATGACCACAGAATTTCAATATGTTTGGTCAACGTTCACAACCCATCACACAAGTCACAAATGGTCAGAGGGAAAAACAATGGGTTGGGAACACTAGTTATCAAGTAGCAAGTGCAACGACCTTCAACAAGTAGTGGCACGGTGTGGCTAGCGTGCACAGTGACCAACCAAAGGATGCATACGTCACTGACTATGACCGAAGAAGTCCACTATGTGTGGTCAACATTGAAAACTCATAACACGAGTCACAAATGGTCACAGGGAGGGACAATGGTCTCGGAACCCAATGTATTGAATAGAGAGGACAAATCAATTCAATATGTAGTGGCACGGTGTGGCTACCATGCACACCAAACAACCAAACTAAGCATATGTCACTGACCATGACCAAAGAATTTAAACATGGGTTGTCAATGTTCACAAACCATAACACGAGTCACAAACGGTCATAATTGGAAACAATTGTCTGGGAATATAAGTTCTCAACTAGCAAGTTTAACGACCTTCAATCAGTAGTAGCACGGTGTGGCTACCATGCACAGTGACCGACCAAGGTAGGCATATGTACTGCCTTTAACCAAAGAAATCCGATGTGAGTGCTCAACGTTGAAAACTCATAATACAAGTCACAAATGGTCAGAGGTGGAAACAATGGTTTGGGAACACCACGTATCAACTAGAAAGCACAAGGACCTTCAATAAGTTGTGGCACGGTGTGGATACCATGCACGATGACCAACCAAAGTAGGCATATGTCACTGCCCATGACCAAAGAATGTTAACATGTGTGGTAAACTTTGACAACTCATAACAGGAGTCACAAATGGTCAAAGTGGAAGATAATGGTTTGTGAATACTAGTTATCAACTAGCAAGTACAAAAACCTCCAATATGAAGTTGCACAGTGAACAACCAAAGTATGCATACGTCACTAACCATAACCAAAGAAATTCACTTCATGTGGTCAATGTTGACAACTCACAACACGAGTCACAGATAGTCAGAGGGGGTAACAATGCTTTCGGAATACTAGCCTTCAACTAGAAAGAACAAAAACCTTCAATACGTTTTTGGTAACCATGTACAGTGACAAACCAAAGTAGGCATATGTCACTAACCATGACCAAAATAATTTCACAGTGTGTGGTCAACATTGAAAACTCATAACACGAGTCACTAATGGTCAGAGGGGGAAACAATGGGTTGGGAGCACTGGATATCAACTAGCAAGTACAAAGACCTTCAACAAGTAGTGGCATGGTGTGGCTAGCGTGCACAGTGACCAACCAAAGGATGCATACATCACTGACTATGATGGAAGATGTCCGCTATGTGTGGTCAACATTGAAAACTCATACCACGAGTCACAAATGGTCAGAGGGAGAGATAATGGTTTGGGAACCCTATGTGTTGACTGGAAAGGACAAAGAACTTCAATACGTAGTGGCAAGGTGTGGCTACTATGCACACCAAACAACCAAAATAGGCACATGTCACTGACAATGACCAAAGAATTTCAATATGTGTGGTCAACGTTCACCAACCATAACACGAGTCACAAACGGTCGGAGGGGGAAACAATGGTCTGGGAATATAAGTTCTCAACAAGCAAGTACAACGACCTTCAATCAGTAGTAGCACGGTGTAGCTAACATGCACAATGACCGACCAAAGTAGGCATATGTACTGCCTTTGACCACAGAAATCCGCTGTGTGTATTCAACGTTGACAACTCATAATACGAGCCACAAATGGTCAGAGGGGGAAACAACTGGTTAAGGAACACCAGGTATCAACTAGCAAGCACAAGGATTTTCAATACGTTGTGGCACGGTGTGGATACCATGCACGATGACCAACCAAAGTAGGCATATGTCACTGACCATGACCAAAGAATGTCACTATGTGTGGAAAACGTTGACAACTCATAACACGAGTCACGAATGGTCAGAGTGGAAGATAATGGTTTGTGAATACTAGTTATCGACAAGCGAGTACAAAAACCTTCAATATGTAGTGGCACACTGTGGCTACAATGCACAGTGAACAACCAAAGTATGCATATGTCACTGACCATGACCAAAGAATTTCACTCCATGTGGTCAATGTTGACAACTCACAACACGAGTCACAGATAGTCAGAGGGAGTAACAATGATTTGGGAGCACTAGCTATCAACTAGAAGGCACAAAAACATTCAATACATAGTGACACGGCGTGGTAACCTTGTATAGTGACAACCCAAAGTAGGCATATGTCACTAACCATGACCAAAAGAATCTCATAGTGTGTGGTCAACGTTGAAAAATCATAACACGAGTCACTAATGATCAGAGGGCGAAACAATGGGTTGGGAACACTAGTTATCGACTAACATCTATAAAGACATTCAACAAGTAGTGGCAAGGTGTGGATAGTGTGCACAGTGACCAACCAAAGGATGCATACATCACTGACTATGACCGAAGAAGTCCACCATGTGTGGTCAACATTGACAACTCAGAGGGAGAGACAATGGTTTGGGAACCCTATGTATTGACTAGAAAGGACAAATAACTTAAATACGTATTGGCACGGTGTGGCTACTCTGCACACCAAACAACAAAACTAGGCACATGTCACTGACCATGACCAAAGAATTGCAATAAGGGTGGTCAACGTTCAGCAACCATAACACGAGTCACCAATGGTCAGAGTGTAAAACAATGGTCTGGGAATATCAGTTCTCAACTAGCAGTTACAACGAACTTCAATCAGTAGTAGCATAGTGTGGCTACCATGCACAATGGCTGACCAAAGTAGGCATATGTAATGCCTTTGACTAAAGAAATCCGCTGTGTGTGGTCAACGTTGACAACTCATAATACGAGTCACAAATGGTCAGAGGGGGAAACAATGGTTTGGTAACACCATGTATCAACTAGCAAGCACAAGGACCTTCAATAAGTTGTGGCACGGTGTTGATACCATGCACGATGACCAACCAAAGTAGGCATATGTCACTCACCATGACCAAATAATGTCACTATGTGTGGCATACTTTGACAACCCATAACACGAAACACAAATGGTCAGATTGGAATATAATGGTTTTTGCATACTAGTTATCGACTAGCAAGTACAAATACCTCCAATATGTAGTGGCACAATGTGGCTACAATGCACAGTGAACAACCAAAGTATGCATATGTCACTGACAATGACCAAAGAATTTCACTTTATGTGGTCCATTTTGACAACTCACAACACGAGTCAGAGATAGTCAGAGGGGGTAACAATGGTTTGGGAAGACTAGCTATCATCTAGAAAGCACAAATACCTTCAATACGTAGTGACACGGCGTGGTTACCATGTACAGTGACAAACCAAACTAGACATATGTCACTAACCATGACCAAAACAACTTCACAGTGTGTGGTGAACATTGAAAACTCATAATACGAGTCACTAATGGTCACAGGGAGAAACAATGGGTTGGTAACACTGGTTATCAACTAGCAAGTACAAAGACCTTCAACAAGTAGTGGCATGGTATGGCTAGCGTGCACAGTGACCAACCAAAGGATGCATACGTCACTGACTATGACAGAAGATTTCCGCTATGTGTGGTCAACATTGACAACTCATAACACGAGTTACAAATGGTTAGAGGGAGAGATAATGGTTTGGGAGCCCTATGTGTCAACTAGAAAGGACCAAGAACTTCAATACGTAGTGGCAAGGTGTGGGTACTATGCACACCAAACAACCAAACTAGGCACATGTCACTGACCATGACCAGAGAATTTCAATATGGGTGGTCAACGATCACCAACCATAACACGAGTCACAAACGGTCAGAGGGGGAAACAATGGTCTGGGAATTTTAGTTCTCAACTAACAAGTACAACGAACTTCAATCAGTAGTAGCACGGTGTAGCTACCATGCACAATGACCGACCAAAGTAGGCATATGTACTCCCTTTGACCAAAGAAATCCGCTGTGTGTAGTCAACGTTGACAACTCATGATACGAGCCACAAATGGTCAGAGGAGGAAACAGCTGGTTTGGGAACACCAGGTATCAACTAGCAAGCACAAGGACCTTCAACAAGTCATGGCATGGTGTGGATACCATGCACGATGACCAACATAAGTACGCAGATGTCACTGACTATGACCAAAGAAAGTCACTATGTGTGGTAAACTTTGACAACTCATAACACGAGTCACAAATGGTCAGAGTCAAAGATAATGGTTTGTGAATACTGGTTATCGACTAGCAAGTACAAATACCTTCAATATGTAGTGGCACAGTGTGGCTACAATGCACAGTGAACAACCAAAGTATGCATATTTCACTGACAATGACCAAATAATTTCACTTCATGTGGTCAATGTTGACAACTCACAACACGAGTCACAGATAGTCAGAGGGGGTAACAATGGTTTGGGAAGACTAGCTGTCAACTAGAAAGTACAAAGACCTTGAATACGTAGTGACACGGCGTGGTTACCATGTACAGTGACAAACCAAAGTAGGCATATGTCACTAACCATGACCAGAATAACTTCACTGTGTGTGGTCAACGTTGAAAACTCATAACACGAGTCACTAGTGGTCAGAGGGGGAAACAATGGGTTGGGAACACTGGTTATCAACTAGCAAGTACAATGACCTTCAACAAGTGGTGGCATGGTGTGGCTAGCGTGCACAGTGACCAACCAAAGGATGCATACGTCACTGACTATGACCGAAGATGTCTGCTATGTGTGGTCAACATTGACAACTCATAACACGAGTTACAAATGGTCAGAGGGAGAGATAATGGTTTGGGAACCCTATGTGTCGACTAGAAAGGACAAAGAACTTCAATACTTAGTGGCAAGGTGTGGCTACAATGCACACCAAACAACCAAACTAGGCACATGTCACTGACCATGACCAGAGAATTTCAATATGGGTGGTCAACGTTCACCAACCATAACACGAGTCACAAACGGTCGGAGGGGGAAACAATGGTCTGGGAATAATAGTTCTCAACAAGCAAGTACAACGACCTTCAATCAGTAGTAGCACGGTGTAGCTACCATGCACAATGACCGACCAAAGTAGGCATATGTACTGCCTTTGACCAAAGAAATCCGCTGTGTGTACTCAACGTTGACAACTCATAACACGAGCCACAAATGGTCAGAGGGGGAAACAACTGGTTTAAGAACACCAGGTATCAACTAGCAAGTACAAGAATTTTCAAGTTGTGGCACGGTGTGGATACCATGCACGATGACCAACCAAAGTAGGCATATGTCACTGACCATGACCAAAGAATGTCACTATGTGTGGTAAACATTGACAACTCATAACACGAGTCACAAATTGTCAGAGTGGAAGATAATGGTTTGTGAATAGTAGTCATCGACTAGCAAGTACAAATACCTTCAATATGTAGTGTGGCTACAATGCACAATGACCAACCAATGTATGCACATGTCACTGACCATGACCAAAGAATTTCACTTCATGTGGTCAACATTGACAACTCACAACACGAGTCACAGATAGTCAGAGGGCGTAACAATGGTTTGGGAAGACTAGCTATCAACTAGAAAGCACAAAGACCTTCAATACCTAGTGACACGGTGTGGTAACCATGTAGAGTGACAACTCAAAGTAGGCATATGTCACTGACCATGACCAAAGAATTTCAATATGTTTGGTCAACGTTCAGAACCCATCACACGCATTACAAATGGCCAAAGGGAAAAACAATGGGTTGGGAACACTAGTTATCAAGTAGCAGGTACAAAGACCTTCAACAAGTAGTGGCACGGTGTGGCTAGTGTGCACAGTGACCAACCAAAGGACGCATACGTCACTGATTATGACAGAAGAAGTCCACTATGTGTGGGCAACATTGAGAACTCATAACACGAGTCACAAATGGTCAGAGGTAGAGACAATGATCTAAGAACCCTATGTGTTGAATAGAATAGACAAATAACTTCAATATGTAGTGGCACGGTGTGGCTACTATGCGTACCAAACAACCAAACTAGGCATATGTCATTGACTATGACCAAAGAATTTCAAAAGGGTGGTCAACGTTCACCAACCATAACACGAGTGACGAACGGTAAGAGGGGGAAACAATAGTCTGTGAATATCAGTTCTCAACCAGCAAGTACAAAGACCTTCAATCAGTGGTAGCACGCTGTGGCTACCATGCACACTAACCGACGAAAGTAGGCATATGTACTGCCTTTGACCAAAAATGTCCGATGTGAGTGGTCAACGTTGACAGCTCATAACAAAAGTCACCAATGGTCTGAGGTGGAAACAATGGTTTGGGAACACCAGGTATCAACTAGCAAGCACAAGGACCTTCAATAAGTTGTGGCACGGTGTGGATACCATGCACGATGACCAACCAAAGTAGGCATATGTCACTGACCATGACCAAAGAATGTCAATATGTGTGGTAAACTTTGACAACTCATAACACGAGTCACAAATGGTCAGAGTGGAAGATAATGGTTTGTGAATACTAGTTATCNTGGCTACCATGCACACTAACCGACGAAAGTAGGTATATGTACTGCCTTTGACCAAAAAAGTCCGATGTGAGTGGTCAACGTTGACAGCTCATAATACAAGTCACCAATGGTCACAGGTGGAAACAATGGTTTGGGAACACCAGGTATCAACTAGCAAGCACAAGGACCTTCAATAAGTTGTGGCACGGTGTGGATACCATGCACGATGACCAACCAAAGTAGGCATATGTCACTGACCATGACCAAAGAATGTCAATATGTGTGGTAAACTTTGACAACTCATATCACGAGTCACAAATGGTCAGAGTGGAAGATACCGGGTTGTGAATACTAGTTTTCGACTAGCAAATACAAACACCTTCAATATGTAGTGGCAAAGTGTGGCTACAATGCACAGTGACCAATCAAAGAATGCATATGTCACTGACCACAATAAAAAAATTTCACTCCATGTGGTCAACATTGACAACTCACAACACAAGTCACAGATAGTGAGAGGGGGTAACAATGGCTTGGGAAGACTAGCTATCAACTAGAAAGCACAAAGACCTTCAATACGTAGTGACACGGCGTGGTAACCATGTACAGCGACAAACCAAAGTAGGCATATCTCACTAACCATGACCAAAAGAATTTCACAGTGTGTGATCAACGTTGAAAACTCAGAACACGAGTCACAAATGGTCAGAGGGGGAAACAATGGGTTGGGAACACTAGTTTTCAACTAGCAAGTACACATACCTTCAACAAGTAGTGGCACGGTGTGGCTAGCGTGCACAGTGACCAACCAAAGGATGCATACGTCACCGACTAAAACCGTAGGAGTCCACTATGTGTGGTTAACATTGACAACTCATAACATGAGTCACAAATGGCCAGAGGGAGGGACAATGGTTTGGGAACCCTATGTATCGACTAAAAAGGACAAAGAATGTCAATGCGTAGTGGCACGGTGTGGCTACTATACACACCAAACAACCAAACTAGGCATATGTCACTGACCATGACCAGAGAATTTCAACATGGGTGGTCAACGTTCACCAACCATAACACAAGTCACAAACGGTTAGAGGGGGAAACAATGGTCTGGGAATATCAGTTCTCAACTAGCAAGTACAACGACCATCAATCAGCAGTAGCACGGTGTGGCTACCATGCACAATGACCGACCAAAGTAGGCACATGTACTGTCCTTGACGAAAGAAATCCGCTGTGTGTGGTCAACGTTGAAAACTCATAATACCAGTCACAGATGGTCAGAGGGGGAAAGAATGGTTTGGGAACACCAGGTATCAACTAGCAAGCACAAGGATCTTCAATACGTTGAGGTATGGTGTGGATACCATGCACAACGACCAACCAAAGTAGGCAGATGTCACTCGCCATGACCAAAGAGTGTCACTATGTGTGGTAAACTTTGAAAACTCATAACACGAGTCACAAATGATCAGAGTGGAAGATATTGGTTGGTGAATACTAGTTATCGACTAGCAAGTACAAATACCTTCAATATGTAGTGGCACGGTGTGGCTACAAAGCACAGTGACCAACAAAATTATGCATATGGTACCGACCATGACCAGAGAATTTCAATGAATGTGTTCAACGTTGACAACTCACAACACGAGTCATAGATAGTCAGAGGGGGTAACAATGGTTTGGGAAGACTAGCTATCAACTAGAACGCACAAAGACCTTCAATACCTAGTGACACGGCGTGGTAACCATGTACAGTGACAAACCAAAGTAGGCATATGTCATTGACCATGACCAAAGAATTTCAAGATGGGTGGTCAACGTTCACAACCCATCACACGAGTCACAAATGATCAGAGGGAAAAACAATGGGTTGGGAACACTAGTTATCAAGTAGCAAGTATAAAGACCTTCAACAAGTAGTGGCACGGTGTGGCTAGCGTGCACAGTGACCAACCAAAGGATGCATACGTCACTGACTATGACCCAAGAAGTCCACTATGTGTGGTCAACATTGAAAACTCATCACACGAGTCACAAATGGTTAGAGGGAGAGACAATGGTCTGGAAACCCTATGTATTGAATAGAAAGGACAAATAACTTCAATATGTAGTGGCACGGTGTGGCTACTATGCACACCAAACAACCAAACTAGGCATATGTCACTGACCACGAGCAAAGAATTTCAATATGGGTGGTCAACTTTCACCAACCATAACAAGAGTCACAAACGGTCAGAGGGGGGGAACAATACTCTGGGAATAATAGTTCTCAACTAGCAAGTACAACAACCTTCAATCAGTAGTAGCACGGTGTGGCTACCATGCACACTAACCGACCAAAGTAGGCATATGTGCTGCCTTTGACCAAAGAAATCCGCTGTGTGTGGTCAACGTTGACAACTCATAATACAAGTCACAAATGGTCGGATGGGGAAACAATGGATTGGGAACACCATGTATCAACTAGCAAGCAAAAGGACCTTCAATAAGTTGTGGCACAGTGTGGATACCATGCACGATGACCGACCAAAGCAGGCATATGTCACTGACCATGACCAAAGAATGTCACTATGTGTGGCAAACGGTGACAACTCATAACACGAGTCACAAATGGTCAGAGTGGAAGATAATGGTTTGCGACTACTAGTTATCGACCAGCATGTACAGTTACCTTCAATATGTAGTGGTCTAGTGTGCCTACCATGCACAGTGACCAACCAAAGCATGCATATGTCACTGACCATGACCAACAAACTTCACTTCATGTGGTCAACACTGACAACTCACAACACGAGTCACATATAGTCAGATGGGGGTAACAACGGTTTGGGAGCACTAGCTATCAACTAGAAAGCACAAAGACCATCAATACATAGTGACATGGCGTGGTAACCATGTACAGTGACAAATCAAAGTAGGAATATGTCACTAACCATAACCAAAAGTGTTTCACTATGTGTGGTCAACGTTGAAAACTCATAACACGAGTCACAAATGGTCAGAGGGGGGA
This sequence comes from Penium margaritaceum, assembly GCA_023375785.1. Classification (NCBI taxonomy): domain Eukaryota; kingdom Viridiplantae; phylum Streptophyta; class Zygnematophyceae; order Desmidiales; family Peniaceae; genus Penium; species Penium margaritaceum. The sequence goes on along the minus strand of SZWC01014178.1, from coordinate 40,669 downwards.
AACAATGGGCTGGGAATACTAGTTATTAAGTATCAAGTACAAAGACCTTCAACAAGTAGTAGCACGGTCTGGCTAGCGTGCACAGTGACCAACCAGAGTATAACTATGTCACAGACCATGACCAAATAGTTTCACTTCATGTGGTCAACGTTGACAACTCACAAAAAGAGTCACAGATAATTTGAGGGGGTAACAATGGTTTGGGGACACTCGCTATCAACTAGAAAGCACAAAGACCTTCAGTACGCAATGACGCGGCGTGGCAAGCATGTACAGTGACAAACCAAAGTAGGTATATGCCACTAACCAGGACCAAAGGAATTTCACAGTGTGTGGTCAACGTTGAAAACTCATAACACGAGTCACAAATGGTCAGAGCGGGAAACATTGGGTTGGGAACACTAGTTTTCAACTAGCAAGTACAAATACCTTCAACAAGTAGTGGCAGGATGTGGCTAGCATGAACAGTGACAAACCAAAGGATGCATACGTCACTGACTATGACCAAAGAAGTCCACTATGTGAGGTCAACATTGACAACTCATAACACGAGTCACAAATGGTCAGAGGGAGAGACAATGGTTTGGGAACCCTATGTATGGACTAGAAAGGACAAAGAACTTCAATACGTAGTGGCACGGTGCGGATACCATGCACACTGAACAACCAAACCAGGCATATGTCACAGACCATGACCAAAGAATTTCAGTATGGGTGGTCAACATTCACAACACATCACACGAGTCACAAATGGTCAGAGGGGGAAACAATGGTTTGAGAATATTAGTTTTCAACTAGCAAGTACAACAACCTTCCATAAGTAGTAGCACGGTGTGGCTACCATGCACAATGACCGACCAAAGTAGGCATATGTACTGCCTTTGACCAAAGAAATCCACTATGTGTGGTCAACGTTGACAACTCATAATACGAGTCACAAATGGTCAGAGGGGGAAACAATGGTTTGGGAACACCAGGTATCAACTAGCAAGTACGGGGACCTTCAATAAGTAGTGGCACGGTGTGGCTACCATGTACAATGACCAACCAAAGTAGGCATGTGTCACTGACCATGACCAAAGAATGACACTATGTGTGGTCAACTTTGACAACACAGAACACGCGTCACAAATGGTCAGATAGGGAAACAATGGTCTGTTAATACTAGTTATCGATTAGCAAGCACAAAGACCTTCAATATGTAGTAGCATAGTGTGGCTACCATGCACAGTGACCAACCAAAGTATGCATATGTCACTAACCATGAACAAAGAATTTCACTTCATGTGGTCAACGTTGACAACTCACAACAAGAGTCACAGATAGTCAGAGGGGGTAACAATGGTTTGGGAACACTGGCTATCAACTAGAAAGCACAAAGTGTCAGAAATAAAGAAGACAATCCAGCGAGAAGACCGGAGCACATCTGCGCACAAACAAGAAAACAACCGCACAAATCTTGACGGACACGCACGACCAAGATCGGTGCATCGACATTGCCTCGGAGGGCCACGACAAATTGCGCTTCGGCGAGAACTTTGCCACACGTCGCCTGAACGACACAAAGCAGCGCTTCCATCTCGTAGGGGTTCTAGCAAGACACAGAATACTAGTTAATGAAGGTTAGGCCAGAGTACCTTTTTGCTTCCGCTATTCTACCAATCATTAGCTTTTCCTCATCCTCATCGCAGCTGCTATCATTTCAGTCCTTCAGCGACTTGCCTGCCTTGCATCGCTCAGATCTGTACCTTCTGACTGAAGATTCAACTCAACACTTGTCATCCATCAGTGAGAAAGGTCTCCTCGAGTCGCTCCTTCCTGGTTGCCATAATCCTGACATGGTATCAGAGCGCTAGGTTCCCAACCCTGGTAACCTGCCACCATGCTTCCCGTGATCGTCTTTGCAGCTGCAACCGTGCTTGTTCACCTCCTTCCACCGCGGGCTGCGCCAGACAATGACAATGCAGAGTCTGACATCACACATGAGCCCTCTTTCGTTGATGTCGCTCAAGTCTCCGTCCACAATGGAGAACCACCTCCGCTCACACTCCTTGCAACGTCAGACTCTCTCTACATTGAGCAAGTCCTTGATTCCGAGTGTGTGATTCATGCACTCAAAGACGCCGATATCACCACGCCGCTGGCAACTCCAGTGATCATCACCGGCACGACCAAGGGAATGACATCACTGTGCCGCTGCTCCGCTACTCTCACGTCTCCAGTCGCACCAAGTGGTCAGATTCAGGGTTACCACACTCTGGACCTTCGACACAGCCTCCTCTCAGTTCACCAGCTCCAGAAGGAAGAAGTAAACATTTTCTTTCCTGCGTACACGTCAGAAGCCCGACTAACGGCAACTGACAACAAACCTCTGGCAACCTTCACTGTCCGCAACAATCTCTACCGACAGCAGATTCTACGAACAACCGCCATCTTCGCCGTTGAAGCCAATGTTCAACCCTCCACCTGTGATTGCCGGAGTCTGTCCCATCCTTTGCTCCTGCATCATCATCGCCTTGGTCATCCCAATTTCAATGCCCTTCTTTGTCTCCAGGCCAAAAACATGGTGAAAGGCCTGCCACCCCTCTCACCACTAACCCGTCTTGCAGGACCACCTTGCACTGCTTATAGTCTTTGAAAATTAAAAGCATCTCCTCACCCTTCTCGAACCGCACGAGCAGCAAGACCTCTGGATATCCTCCACATAGATCTGGTGGGACCTATTCGTCCCACCTCTCTTCAAGGCTATGAGTAGTTCCTCACCATTGTGGACGATCACTCTCGCTTCGGCGCAACAATCCCCCTCAAGTCGAAAGCTGATGCCAAGCCTGTCTTTATCAAGTGGTCCACGTATCAAATGAACCGCCTCAACTGGTCCATTGGTAAAATTTGGACAGACAGAGGTGGTGAATTTCTGTCTCATGAACTCCGTGAATTTCTGAGAGAACGTGGCATTGGGCATGAAATGAGTGTACCAGAAGCACCAGAGCAGAACAGAGTGGCAGAAAGACGGAATGGGGTCCTGGTCACCCTTGCTCGCACTCTACTTGTGCATGCTGGGGCACCAGAAACCTTCTGGACCTATGCACTCCGTTATGCCACCAGAGTGCACAACTATTACCCAGCCAAGCATCTTCCCGACGTCATCCCAACAGAACTTTGGCTGGGATACAAGCCCGACGTCTCCAAACCTTGAGTATGGGGTCCTACAGCCTACGTCCTGATCAACAAGGCTGACAGAGCTCACGCTCATCTCTCCAAGGTTGACCCACGAGCCTCGCGCCGCATGTTTGTTCGGTTCGCCCTCAACTCCTCAGGGTACTTGTTCTACGAGCCCGAACTCAAACAAGAAACCTGCAGCACAGATGTCCACTTCGACGATATTACTCCTTTCTTCCGTCAATCAGCCCCCATCTTCACTACTCCTCTTGTCTGGACTCTCTTCCGAGAACAACCCACAGTGCCCACAACTCTGACCATCCATCCTCCACCAGCTACTCCATCCTCACCAGTCACTCGTCCAACAGCATCCACCCCGCCAACACTCTCTCACGCACACACTCTTGTTCATCCACGACCAATCTCACTACCGCCGCTCACTCCTGACCTCGACTACGAAACCATCTCTGAGCATCTCCCAACACTCGGACATCCACTTCCCCCAACAGCGGCCGCAGCAGCATCAGCGCCAACAACAACAGCCGCAGACACAGGAGGAGCTACAACGGCCACTGCATCCAGGGCGCCTGCGCCGCGAGTTCTGCCAGCAGCAGAGCCCGTGCTGCGGCGATCCACCAGAAGCAGAGCAGCAGCCTCTCTCATCACAACCACCAACACGGATGGAGATCTGAACATCCATGAAGATCGCCATGTTGAGCTTCTTCGTACCTCCTTCCTGCCTTCCTGGATTGCAGCGAGAGATAGCCTCACCTCCCTTTGCCGACCAACTCCTCCCATGAACCCTCGATGCTGTTGCTATCCACGCATTCCTCTCCCCAGCACCACCATCACCACAGCTCCGATTGGCACTCCCAACACATATGCTGAGGCCGTGAAAGGGCCCCACGCAGACCAATGGCGCGCCGCCATTGCCAGGGAACTGGCTTCCTTCAAGGCTACCGCCACCTACAATGACGTTCCTCGACCACCACATACCAATGTTGTTGCCGACAAGTGGGTCTTCCGTGTCAAAACTCATCTGGGGAAGCCAACAGAATTCAAGACTCACTACGTGGCAAAAGGATTCTCACAACGATACGGTGTGGACTTCTTTGACACCTTCTCGCCCACTGCCAAGTTGACCACCCTGAGAGCCCTACTGTACATTGCAGCCACCGAAGATATGGAACTGCATGCCATGGACGTGTCCACGGCCTTTCTTCAAGGAGATCTGCACGAAACTATCTACCTGGCGTACCCTGAAGGCTACACTCCAGACCAGCCTAACACTGTGTGGAAGCTGTACCGCCCAATCTACGGGCTCAAACAGTCTCCTCGCGAATGGCATGCCAAACTTCGAGCAACCCTCCTCGACCTGGGATTCACTGTCTCCACTGCCGATCCCAGTCTCTTCCTTCGCTCTCGGCCAGATGAGCATACCTACATTCTGGCCTATGTGGATGATCTGGCTCTCACTTCCAACAATCCCAGTGCTCTCTAGGAGCTGAAGCAAGCTCTCATAGGACGATTCACCATGAAGGACCTTGGGGAACTTACCCACTACCTGGTGATTGATATCAAGAGGGATAGGGAGAAGCAGCTCATCACTCTCTCTCAAGCACCCTACATTGCTTCACTACTTAAGCACTTTGGGCTCAAGAACAGCAATGGGGCACCAACCCCCATGACAGTGGACCACAAACTCACAACACCAGCATACACAGTCTCATCACCTTCCCCTGAACCCTATCATGCGCTGGTTGGATCCCTGATGTATGCAATGGTCTGCACTCGTCCCGACCTCGCTTTCCCTCTTAGTGTGCTGTCACGGTATGTGGGAGATGGAAATCACAGTGACCATCGCTGGAAGGCAGCAAAACGAGTTCTTAGGTATCTGGGAGAAACTGCGTCCTTCTACCTCGAGCTGGGAGGAACTCAGCCAATCCCAGTGGAAGGATACAGTGACTCTTCCTGGGCCGACGACCAAGCCAACCGAAAGTCATCACAGGGCTACAGCTTTCACCTTGGCTCTGGACTGATCAGCTGGCGATCCACCAGGTCATCCTCTGTCTCACTCTCCTCCTGTGAGGCAGAACTCTATGCAGGTACCATGGCCGCCCAAGAAGCCATCTTGCTGAAGTACCTCCTGCAAGACCTTGGACATCCGCAACCACGCCTAATTCTGTGGTACGAGAACTGAAGCACCATCGCCCTCACAAAAAAACCCAGTCTTTCATGGGCGAACCAAGCACATTTAGCTGCGCTACTTCTTCGTCAGGGAAAATGTGCAGGCAAAACAACTCTTGGTTCAGCATGTGGTCTCAAAGGCCAACAGGACTGACATCTTCACCAAAGCCTTATACCAGGCACAGCATGCAACCCTGATATATCTTCCAGGTCTCAGGACCAGAGACACCTGAAGCTTCCACGCTGGTTCCCTTCACGGGGGGTGTCCGAAATAATGAAGAGAAACCAGCGAGAAGACTGGAGCACATCCGCGCACAAACAAGAAAATGACCGCACGAATCTCAACAGACACGCACGACCGAGATCCGTGCACCGACACTGCCTCAGAGGACCATGACAAATCGCGCTGCGGCGAGAACTTCACCACACGTCACCTGAACGACACAAAGCAGCGCTTCAACATCGCAGGGGTTCTGGTGAGACACAGAACAGTACTTTAGGAAGGTTAGACCAGAGTACTTGTTTGCTTCCGCTTCTATCAATCAATCACTTTTCCTCATCCTCATCGCAGCTGCTATCGTTTCAGTCCTTCAGCGACTTGCCTGCCTTGCATCGCTCAGATCTGTACCTTGTGACTGGTGATTCAACTCAACACTTGTGATCCATCACTCAGTAAGGTCTACTTGAGTCGCTCCTTCCTGGTTGCCATAATCCTGACAGAAACAACTTCAGTACATAGTGAAACGGCGTGGCAACCATGTACAATGACAAACCAAAGTAGGCATATGCCACTAACCATCACCAAAAGAATCTCACTGTGTGTGGTCAACGTTGAAAACTCATAACACGAGTCACAAATGGTCAGAGGGGGAAACAATGGGTTGGGAACACTAGTTATCAACTAGCAAGTACAAATGCCTTCAACAAGTAGTGGCATGGTGTGGCTAGCGTGCACAGTGACCAACCAAAGGATGCAAACGTCACTTACCATGACCAACAAAGTCCACTATGTGTGGTCAACATTGACAACTCATAACACGAGTCACAAATGGTCAGAGGGAGAGAAAATGGTTTGGGAACTCTATGTATCGACTAGAAAGGACAAAGAACTTCAATACGTAGTGGCACGGTGTGGCTACAATGCACACCAAACAACCAAATTAGGCATATGTCATTGACCATGAACAAAGAATTTCAGTATGGGTGGTCAACGTTCACAATGCATAACACGAGTCACAAATGGTTTGAGGGGGGAACAATGGTTTCGGGAGATTAGTTTTCAACTAGCAAGTACAACGACCTTCAATAAGTAGTAGCACGGTGTGGCTACCATGCACAATGACCGACCAAAGTAAGCATATGTACTGCCTTTAACCAAAGATATCCGCTGTGTGTGGTCAACGTTGACAACTCATAATACGAGTCACAAATGGTCAGAGGGGGAAGCAATGGTTTGGGAACACCAGGTATCAACTAGCAAGCACAAAGGCCTTCAATAAGTAGTGGCACGGTGTGGCTACCATATACAATGACCAGCCAAAGCAGGCATTTGTCACTGACCATGACCAAAGAATGTCACTATGTGTGGTCAACTTTGACAACTCATAACAAGAGTCACAAATGGTCAGAGGGGGAGACAATGGTTTGTGAATACTAGTTATCGATTAGCAAGTACAAAGACCTTCAATATGTAGTGGCACAGTGTGGCTACCATACACAGTGACCAACCAAAGTATGCATATGTCACTGACCATGACCAAAGAATTTCACTTCACGTGGTCAACGTTGACAACTCACAATAAGAGTCAAAGAAAGTCAGAGGGGGTAACAATGGGTTGGGAACACTGGCTATCAACTAGAAAGCACAAATACCATCAGTGCGTAGTGACACAGCGTGGCATCTATGTACAGTGACAAACCAAAGTAGGCATATGCCACTAACCATGATCAAAATGATTTCACAGTGTGTGGTCAACGTTGAAAACTCATAACACAAGTCACGAATGGTTGGAGGGGGAAACAATGGGTTGGGAACATTAGTTATCAACTAGCAAGTACAAAGACCTTCAACAAGTAGTAGCACGGTGTGGCTAGCATGAAAATGACCAACCAAAGGATGCATACGTCGCTGACAATGACCAAAGAAGTCCACTATGTGTGGTCAACATGGACAAGTCGTAACACGAGTCATAAATGGTCAGAGGGAGAGACAATGGTTTGGGAACCCCATGTATCGACTAGAAAGGACAAAGAACTTCAATACGTAGTGGCACGGTGTGGCTACTATGCACACCAAACAACCAAACTAGGCATACGTCACTGACCATGACCAAAGATTTTTAGTATGGGTGGTCAACGTTCACAACCCATAACATAAGTAACAAATGGTCAGAGGGGAAAACAATGGTTTCATAATATTAGTTTTCAATTAGCAAGTACAACGACCTTCAATAAGTAGTAAACGGTGTGGCTACCATGCACAATGACCGACCAAAGTAGGCATATGTACTGCCTTTGACCAAAGAAATCCGCTGTGTGTGGTCAATGTTCATAACTCATAAGTCGGGTCACAAATGGTCAGAGGGGGAAACAATGGTTGGGGAACACCGGGTATCAACTAGCAAGCACATGGAGCTTCAATATGTAGTGGCAAGGTGTGGCTACCATGTACAGTGACCAACCAAAGTAGGCATGTGTCACTGATCATGACCAAAGAATGTCGCTATGTGTGGACAACTTTGACAACTCATAACACAAGTCACAAATTGTCAGAGGGGGAAACAATGGTTTGTGAATGCTAGTTTTCAATTAGGAAGTACAGAGACCTTCAATATGTAGTGGCAGAGTGTGGCTACCATGCACAGTGACCAACCAAAGTATGCAGATGTCACTGACGATGACCAGAGAATTTCACTTCATGTGGTCAACGTTGACAACTCACAACAAGAGTCACAGAAAGTCAGAGGGAGTAACAATGGTTTGGGAACACTTGCTATCAACTAGAAAGCACAAATTCCTTTAGTACGTAGTGACACGGCGTGGCAACCATGTACAGTGACAAACCAAAGTAGGCATATGCCACTTACCATGACCCAAAGAATTTCACGGTGTGTGGTCAACGTTGAAAACTCATGACACGAGTCACAAATGGTCAGAGGGGGAAACAATGGATTGGGAGCACTAGCTATCAACTAGCAAGTACAAAGACCTTCAACAAGTAGTGGCACGGTGTGGTTAGCATGCACAAGGACCAACCAAAGGATGCATACATGACTGAGTATGACCAAAGAAGTCCACTTTGTTTGGTCAACATTGACAACTCATAACACAAGTCATAAGAAGTCAGAGGGAGGGACAATGGTTTGGGAACCACATGTATTGACTAGAAATGACAAAAAACATCAATACATAGTGGCACGGTATGGTTACTATGCACATTGAACAACCAAACGAGGCATATGTCAGTGACCATGACCAAAGAGCTTCAGTATGGGTGGTCAACATTCACAACCCATAACACAAGTCACAAATGGTCAGAGGGGAAAAAAATGGTTTCAGAATTTTAGTTTTCAACTAGCAAGTACAACGACCTTCAATAAGTAGTAACACGGTGTGGCTTCCATGCACAATGACCGACCAAAGGAGGCATATGTACTGCCTTTGACCAAAGAAATTCGCTGTTTGTGGTCAATTTCATAACTCATAATAAGAGTCACAAATGGTCATGGGGGGGAAAAATGCTTTGGGAACACCAGGTATCAACTAGCAAGCACAGGGACATTCAATATGTAGTGGCACGGTGTGGCTACCATGTACACTGACCAACCAAAGTAGGCATGTGTCACTGACCATGACCAAAGAATGTCGCTATGTGTGGACAACTTTGACAACTCATAACACGAGTCACAAATTTTCAGAGGGGGAAACAATGGTTTGTGAATGCTAGTTTTTAAGTAGGAAGTACAAAGACCTTCACCATGTAGTGGCACAGTGTGGCTACCATGCACAGTGACCAACCAAAGTATGCATATGTCACTGACCATGACCAAAGAATTTCACTTCATGTGGTGAACGTTGACAACTCACAACAAGAGTCACAGATAGTCAGAGGGGGTAACAATGGTTTGGGAACAGTGGCTATCGACTAGAAAGCACAAAGACCTTCAGTACGTAGTGACACGGCGTGGCAACCATTTACAGTGACAAACCAAAGAAGGCATATGCCACTAACCATGACCAAAAGAATTCAACAGTGTGTGGTCAACGTTGAAAACTCATAACACAAGTCACAAATGGACAGAGGGGGAAAAAATGGGTTGGGAACACTACTTATCAACTAGTAAGTACAAAGACCTTCAACAAGTAGTGGCATGGTGTGGCTAGTGTGCATAGTGACCAACCAAAGGATGCATACGTCACTGACTATGACCAAAGAAGTCCACTATGTGTGGTCAACACTGACAACTCATAACACGAGTCACAAATGGTCAAAGGAAGAGACAATGGTTTGGGAACCCTATGTATCGACTAGAAAGGACAAAGAACTTCAATACGTACGGGCACGGTGTGGCTACTATGCACATCGAACAACCAAATTATGCATATGTCACTGACCATGACCAAAGAATTTCAGTATGGGTGGTCAACGTTCAAAACCCATAACACGAGACACAAATGGTCCGAGGGGGAAACAATGGTTTCGGAATATTAGCTTTCAACTAGCAAGTACGACATTCAATAAGTAGTAACACAATGTGGCTACCATGCACAATGACCGACCAAAGTAGGCATATGTACTGCCTTTGACCAAAGAAATCCGCTGTGTGTGGTCAACGTTGTCAACTCATGAAACGAGTCGCAAATGGTCAGAGGGGGAAAATGGTTTTGGAACACCAGGTATCAACTACGAAGCACAAGGACCTTCAATAAGTACTAGCACGGTGTGGCTACCATGCACAATGTCCAACCAAAGTAAGCATGTGTCACTGACCATGACCAAAGAATGTCATTATGTGTGGTCAACTTTGACAACTCATAACACAAGTCACAAAAGGTCAGAGGGGGAAACAAAGGTTTGTGATTACTAGTTATTGATTAGCAAGTACAAAGACCTTCAATATGTAGTGGCACAGTGTGGCTACCATGCACAGTGACCAACCAAAGTATGCATATGTCAGTGACCATGACCAACGAATTTCACTTCATGTGGTCAACGCTGACAAATCACAACAAGAGTCACAGATATTCAGAGGGGGTAACAATGGTTTGGGAACACTAAATATCAAATAGAAAGCACAAAGGCTGTCAGGACGTAGTGACACAGCGTGGCAACCATGTACAGTGACAAACCAAAGTAGGCATGTGCCACTGACCATGACCAAAAGAAATTCACAGTGTGTGGTCATCGTTGAAAACTCATAAGACGATTCACAAATGGTCAGAAGGGGAAACAATGGGTTGGGAACACTTATTATCAACTAGCAAGTACGAACACCTTTAACAAGTAGTGGCAGGGTGTGGCTAGCGTGTACAGTGACCAACTAAAGGATGCATACGTCACTGACTCTGACCAAAGAAGTCCACTGTGTGTGATCAACATTGACAACTCATAATACGAGTCACAAATGGTCAGAGGGAGAGACAATGGTTTGGGAACCCTATGTATCGACTAGAAAGGACAAAGAACTTCAATACGTAGTGGCATAGTGTGGCTACAATGCACACCAAACAACGAAACTAGGCATATGTCACTGACCATGACCAAAGACTTTCAGTATGGGTGGTCAACGTTCACAACCCATAACACAAGTCACAAATGGTCAGAGGGGGAAACAACGGTTTCACATGATTAGTTTTCAACTAGCAAGTACAGCGACCTTCAATAAGTAGTAGCACGGTGTGGCTACCATGCACAATGACTGACCAAAGTAGGCATATGTACTGCCTTTGACCAATGAAATCTGCTGTGTGTGGTCAACGTTGACAAGTCATAATACGAGTCAAAAATGGTCAGAGGGAGAAACAATGGTCTGGGAACACATGGTATCAACTAGCAAGCACATGGACCTTCAATAAGTAGTGGCACGGTGTGGCTACCATGTACAATGACCAACCAAAGTAGGCATGTGTCACTGACCATGACCAAAGAATGTCACTATGTGTGGTCAACTTTGACAACTCATAACACGAGTCACCAATGGTCATAGGGGGAAAAAATGGATTGTGAATACTAATGATTGATTAGCAGGTGCAAAGACCTTCAGTACGTAGTGGCACTGTGTGGCTACCATGCACAGTGACCAACCAAAGTATGCATATGCCACTAAACAAAGAATTTCACTTCATGTGGTCAACGTCGACAACTCACAACAAGAGTCACAGATAGTCAGAGGGGGTGAAAATTGTTTGGGAACACTGGCTATCAACTAGAAAGCACAAAGACCTTTAGTACGTAGTGACACGGTGTGGCAACCATGTACAGTGACAAACCAAAGTAGGCATATGCCACTGAGCATGACCAATGGAATTTCACAGTTTGTGGTCAACGTTGAAAACTCATAACACGAGTCACAAATGGTCAGAGGGGGAAACAATTGGTTGGGAACACTAGTTGTCAACTAGCAAGTACAAGACCTTCAACAAGTAATGGCACGGTGTGGCTAGCGTGCACAGTGAGCAACCAAAGGATGCATACGTCATGGACGATGACCAAAGAAGTCCACTATGTGTGGTCAACATTGAGAGCTCATAACACGAGTCACACATGGTCACAGGGAGATACAACGGTTTGGGAACCGTATGTATCAACTAGAAAGGACAAAGAACTTCAATACGTAGTGGCACAATGTGGCTACTATGCACACCGAACAACCAAACTAGGAACATGTCACTGACCATGACCAAAGAATTTCTGTATGGGTGGTCAACGTTCACAATTCATAGCACGAGTCACAAATGGTCAGAGGGGGAAACAATGGTTTTCGAATGTTTGTTTTCAACTAGCAAGTACAACGACCTTTAATAAGTAGTAGCACGGTGTGGCTACCATGCACAATGACCGATCAAAGTAGGCATATGTACTGCCTTTGACCAAAGAAATCTGCTTTGTGTGGTCAATGTTGACAACTCATAATACGAGTCACGAATGGTCAGAGGGGAAAACAATGGTTTGGGAACACCATGTATCAACTAGAAAGCACAAGGACCTTCAATAAGTAGTGGCACGGTGTGGCTACCATGTACAATGACCAACCAAAGTAGGCTTGTGTCACTGACTATGACCAAAGAATGTCACTATGTGTGGTCAACTTTGATGACTCATAACACAAGTCATAAATGGTAAGAGGGGGAAACAATGGTTTGTGAATAATAGTTATCGACTAGCAAGTACAAAGACCTTCAATATGTAGTGGCACAGTGTGGCTACCATGCAGTGTGACCAACCAAAGTATGCATATGTCACTGACCATGACAAAGTAGTTTAACTTCATGTGGTCAATGTTGTCAACTCACAACAAGAGTCACAAATAGAGAGAGGGGGTAACAATGGTTTGGGAACACTGGCTATCAACTAGAAAGCTCAAAGACCTTCAGTTCGTAGTGACACAGCGTGGAAACCATGTACACTGACAAACCAAAGTAGGCTTATGCCACTAACAATGACCAAAAGAATTTCACAGTGTGTGGTCAACGTTGAAAACTCATAACACGAGTCACAAATGGTCAGAGGGGGAAAAAATGGGTTGGGAACACTAGTACTTAAGTAGCAAGTACAAAGACCTTCAACAAGTAGTGGCATGGTGTGGCTAGCGTGCACAGTGACCAACCAAAGGATGCATACGTCACTGACAATGACCAAAGAAGTCCACTATGTGTGGTCAACATTGACAACTTATAACACGAGTCACAAACGGTCAGAGGGAGATACAATGGTTTGGGAACCCTATACATCGTTTAGAAAGGACAAAGAACTTCAATACGCACTGGCACGGTGTGGCTACTATGCACACCAAGTAACCAAACTAGGCATATGTGACTGATCATGACCAAAGAATTTCAGTATGGGTGGTCAATGTTGACAACCCATAACATGAGTCACAATGGTCAGAAAGGGAAACAATGGTTTCGGAATATTAGTTTTCAACCACCAAGTACAACGACCTTCAATAAGTAGTAGGATGGTGTGACTACCATGAACAATGACCGACCAAAGTAGGCACATGTACTGCCTTTGACCTAAGAAATCCGCTGTGTGTGATCGACATTGACAAGTCATAATACAAGTCACAAATGGTCACAGGGGAGAACAATGGTTTGAGAATACCAGGTATCAACTAGCAAGCACAGAGACCTTCAATAAGTAGTGTCACGATGTGGCTACCATGTTATCAACCAAAGTAGGCATGTGTCACTGACCATGACCAAGGAATGTCACTATGTGTGGTCAACTTTGACAACTCATAACACGAGTCAGAAATGGTCAGAGGGGGAAACAATGGTTTGTGAATGCTAGTTATTGATTAGCAAGTACCGGGACCTTCAACATGTAGTGGCACAGTGTGGCTACCATGCACAGTAACCAACCAACGTATGAATATGTCACTGGTCATGACCAAATAACTTCACTTCATGTGGTCAACGTTGAAAACTCACAAGAAGAGTCACAGATAGTCAGAGGGGGTAACAATGGTTTGGGAACACTTGCTATCAACTAGAAAGCACAAAGACATTCTACACATAGTCACATGGTGTGGCAACCATGTACAGTGACAAACCAACGTAGGCATGTGCCACTAACCATGACAAAAAGAGTTTCACAGTGTGTGGTCAATGTTGAAAACTTATAACTCGAGTCATAAATTGTCAGAGGGGAAACAATGGGTTGGGAACACTAGTTATCAACTAGCAAGTTCAAAGACCTTCAACAAGTAGTGGCACGGTGTAGCCAGCGTGCACAGTGACCAACCAAAGGATGCATACGTCACTGACTATGACCAAAGATGTCCACTATGTGTGGTCAACATTGACAAGACATAACACGAGTCACAAATGGTCAGAGGGAGAGACAATGGTTTGGGAACCGTATGTATCGACTAGAAAGGACAAATAAATTCAATACATAGTGGCATAATGTGGCTACTATGCACACCAAACAACCAAACTAGGCATATGTCACTGACCATAACCAAAGAATTTCAATATGGGTGGGCAACGTTCACAACCCATAACACGAGTCACAAATGGTCGGAGGGGGAAACAATGGTTTCGGAATACTAGTTTTCAACTAGCAAGTACAACGTCCTTCAACAAGTAGTGGCAAGGTGTGGCTACCATGCACAATGACCGACCAAAGTAGGCATATGTATTGCCTTTGACCAAAGAAATCCGCTGTATGTGGTCAACGTTGACAACTCATAATACGAGTCGCAAATGGTCAGACGGGGAAACAATGGTTTGGGACACAAGGTATCAAGTAGCAAGCACAGGGACGTTCAATACGTAGTGGCACGATATGGCTACCATGTATAATGACGAACCAAAGTAGGCATGTGTCACTGACCATTACCAAAGAATGTCACTATGTGTGGTCAACTTTGACAACTTATAACACGAGTCACAGTTGGTCAGAGGGGGAAACAATGGTTTGTGAATACTAGTTATCGATTAGAAAGTACAAAGGCCTTCAATATGTAGTGGCACAGTGTGGCTACCATGCACATTGACCAACCAAAGTATGCATGTCACTGACCATGACGAAAGAATTTCACTTCATGTGGTCAACGTTGACAACTCACAACAAGATTCACAGATAGTCCGAGGGGGAAACAATGGTTTGGGAACAGTGGCTATGAATTAGAAAGCACAAAGGCCTTCAGTGCGTAGTGACATGGCGTGGCAACCATGTACCGTGAGAAACCAAAGTAAGCATGTGCCACTAACCATGACCAAAAGAATTTAACAGTGTGTGCTCAACGTTGAAAACTCATAACACGAGTAACAAATGGTCAGAGGGGGAAACAATGGGTTGGGAACACTAGTTATCAACTAGCAAGTACAAAGACCTTCAACAAGTAGTGGCACGGTGTGGCTAGCATGCATAGTGACCAACCAAAGGATACATTCGTCACTGACTATGACCAAAGAAGTCCCCTATGGGTGGTCAACATTGACAACTCATAACACGAGTCACAAATGGTCAGAGGGAGAGACAATGGTTTGGGAACACTACGTATTGACTAGACAGGACAAAGAACTTCAAGACATAGTGGCACGGTTTGGCTTCTATGCCCACCGAACAACAAAAGTAGGCATATGTCACTGACCATGACCGACGAATTTCAGAATGGGTGGTCAACGTTCACAACCGATAACACGAGTCACAAATGGAGAGAGGAGGTAACAATGGTTTTGGAATATTAGTTTTCAACTAGCAAGTACAACGACCTTCAATAAGTAGTAGCACGGTGTGGCTACCATGCACAATGACCGACCAAAGTAGGCATTTGTACTGCCTTTGACCAGAGAAATCTGCAGTGTGTGGTCAACGTTGACAACTCATAATACGAGTCACAGATGGTCAGAGGGGGAAACAATGGTTTGGGAACACCAGGTATCAACTAGCAAGCACATTGATCTTCAATACGCAGTGGCACGGTGTGGCTACCATGTACAATGACCAACCATAGTAGGCATGTGTCACTGATCATGACAAAAAAAAATCACTATGTGTGGTCAACTTTGACAACTCATAACACGAGTCACAAATGGACAGAGGGGGAAAAAATGGTTTGTGAATACCAGTTATTGATTGGCAAGTTCAAAGACCTTCAATATGTAGTGGCACAGTGTGGCTACCATGCACAGTGACGAACCAAAGTATGCATATGTCACTGACCATGACCAAAGACTTTCACTTCACGTGGTCAACGTTGACAACTCACAACAAGAGTCACAGATGGTCAGAGGGGGTAACAACGGTTTAGGAACACTGGCTATCAACTAGAAAGCACAAATACCTTCAATACATAGTCACACGGCATGGCAACCATGAACAGTGACAAACCAACGTAGGCATGTGCCACTAACCATGACCAAAAGAATGTCACAGTGTGTGATCAACGTTGAAAACTCATAACACGCGTCATAAGTGGTCAGAGGGGAAACAATGGGTTGGAAACACTAGTTATCAACTAGCAAGTACAAAGACCTTCAACAAGTAGTGGCACGGTGTAGCTAGCATGCACAGTGAACAACCAAAGGATGCGTACGTAACTGGATATGACCAAAGACGTCCACTATGTGTGGTCAACATTGACAACACATAACACGAGTCACAAGTGGTCAGAGGGAGAGACAATGGTTTGGGAACCGTATGTATTGACTAGAAAGGACAAAGAACTTCAATACGTAGTGGCAGGATGTGGCTACTATGCACAACATACAACCAAACTAGGCATATGTCACTGGCCATGACCAAAGAATTCTAGTATGGGTGGTCAAAGTTCAGAACCCATAACACAAGTCACAAATGGTCAGAGGGGGAAATAATGGTTTTGGAATATTAGTTTTCAACTAGCAAGTACAACGGCCTTCAATAAGTAGTAGCACGGTGTGGCTATCATGCATAATGACCGACCAAAGTAGGCATATGTACTGCCTTTGACCAAAGAAATCCGCTCTATGTGGTCAACGTTGACAAAATATAATACGAGCCACAAATGGTCAGAGGGGGAAACAATAGTCTGGGAACACCACGTATCAACTAGCAAGCACAAGAACCTTCCATAAGTAGTGGCACCGTGTTGCTACCATGTACAATGACCAACCAAAGTAGGCATGTGTCACTGACCATGACCAAAGAATGTCACTATGTGTGGTCAACTTTGACAACTCATAACACGAGTCACAAATGGTCAGAGGGGGAAACAATAGTCTGGGAACACCACGTATCAACTAGCAAGCACAAGAACCTTCCATAAGTAGTGGCACCGTGTTGCTACCATGTACAATGACCAACCAAAGTAGGCATGTGTCACTGACCATGACCAAAGAATGTCACTATGTGTGGTCAACTTTGACAACTCATAACACGAGTCACAAATGGTCAGAGGGGGAAACAATGGTTTGTGAATATCAGATATCCATTAGCAAGTACAAGGAAATTCAATATGTAGTAGCAGAGTGTGGCTACCATGCACAGTGACCAACCAAAGTATGCATATGGCACTGACAATGACCAAAGAATTTCACTTCATGTGGTCAACGGTGACAAATCACAACAAGAGTCACAGATAGTCAGAGGGAGTAACAATGGTTTGGGAACACTGGCTATCAACTAGAAAGCACAAAGACCTTCAGTACGTAGTGACACGGCGCGGCAACCATGTACAGTGACAAACCAAAGTAGGCATGTGCCACTAACCATGACCAAAAGAACTTGATAGTGTGTGATCAACGTTGAAAACTCATTACACGAGTCACAAATGGTCAGAGGGGAAAACAATGGATTGGGAACACTAGTTATTAACTAGCTAGTACAAAGACCTTCAACAAGTAGTGGCACGGTGTGGCTAGCGTGCACAATGACCAACGAAAGGATGCATACGTCACTGAATATGACCAAAGAAGTCCACTATGTGTGGTCAACATTGACAACTCATAACACGAGTCACAAATGGTCAGAGGGAGACACAATGATTTGGGAACCCTATAAATTGACTAGAAAGGACAAAGAAATTCAATACGTAGTGGCACTATGTGGCTACTATGCACACCAAACAACCAAACAAAGCATATGTCATTGACCATGACCAAAGAATTTCAGTATGTGCGGTCTACGTTCACAACCAATAACACGAGTCACATATGGTCAGAGGGGTAACAATGGTTTTGGAATGTTAGTTTTCAACTAGCAAGTACGACAACCTTTAATAAGTAGTAGCACGGTGTGGCTACCATGCACAATGACCGACCAAAGTAGGCATATGTATGTCCTTTGACCAAAGAAATCCGTAGTGTGTGGTCAACGTTGACAACTCATAATACGAGTCACAAATAGTCAGAGGGGGAACCAATTGTTTGGGAACACCAAGTATCAACTAGCAAGTACAGGGACCTTCAATAGTAGTGGCACGGTGTGGCTACCATGTACAATGACCAACCGAAGTAGGCATGTGTCACTGACCATGACCAAAGAATGTCACTATGTGTGGTCACCTTTGACAACTTATAACACGAGTCACAAATGGTCAGAGGGGGAAACAATGGTTTGTGAATACTAGTTATCAATTTGCATGTACAGAGACCTTCAATGTGTAGTTGCACAGTGTGGCTACCATGCATAGTGACCAACCAAAGTATGCATATGTCACTGATCATGACCAAAGAATTTCACTTCATGTGGTCACCGTTGACAACTCACAACAAGAGTCACAGATAGTCAGAGGGGGTAACAATGGTTTGGGAACACTGGCTATCAACTAGAAAGCACAAAGACCTTTAGTACGTAGTGACACGACGTAGCAACCATGTACGGTGACAAGCCAAAGTAGGCATATGCCACAAACCATGACTAAAGAATTTTACAGTATGAGGTCAACGTTGAAAACTCATAACACGAGTCACGAATGGTCAGAGGGGGAAACAATGGGTTGATAACACTAGTTATCAACTAGCAAGTACAAAGACTTTCAACAAGTACTGGCACGGTGTGGCTAGCGTGCACAGTGACCAACCAAACCATGCATACGTCACTGACTATGACCAAAGAAGTCCACTATGTGTGGTCAACATTGACAACTCATAACACGAGTCACAAATGGTCAGAGGGAGATCAATGGTTTAACAACCCTAAGTATTGACTAGAGAGGCCAAAGAACTTCAATACGTAGTGGCACGGTGTGGCTACTATGTACACCTAACAACCAAAGTAGGCATATGTCACTGACCTGGATCAACGAATTTCAGTATGGGTGGTCAACGTTCACAACCCATAACACGAGTCACAAATGGTGAGAGGGGGAAACAATGGTTTCGGAATATTAGTTTTCAACTAGCAAGTACAACGACCTTCAATAAGTAGTAACACGGTGTGGCTACCATGCACAATGACCGACCAAAGTAGGCATTTGTACTGCCTTTGACCAAAACAATCCGTAGTGTGTGGTCAACGTAGACAACTCATAATACGAGTCAAAAATGGTCAGAGGGGGAAACAATGGTTTGGGAACACCAGGTATCAACTAGCAAGCATAGTGATCTTCAATAAGTAGTGGCATGGTGTGGCTACCATGTACAATGACCAACCAGAGTAGGCATGTGTCACTGACCATGACCAAAAAATGTCAGCATGTGTGGTCAACTTTGACAACTCATAACACGAGTCACAAATGGTAAGAGGGTGAAACAATATTTTGTTAATACCAGTTATCGATTAACAAGTACAAAGACCTTCAATATGTAGTGGCACAGTGTGGCTACCATGCACAGTGACCAACCAAAGTATGCATATGTCACTGACCATGACCAAAGACTTTGACTTCATGTGGTCAACGTTGACAACTCACAACAAGAGTCACAGATAGTCAAAAGGGTAACAATGGTTTAGGAACACTAGCTATTAACTAGAAAGCACAAAGACCTCTCATACATAGTGACACAGCGTGGCAACCATGTACACTGACAAACCAAAGTAAGCATATGCCACTAACCATTACCAAAAGAATTCTAAAGTGTGTCGTTGACATTGAAAACTCATAACACAAGTTAGAAATGGTCAGAGGGGAAAACAATTGGTTGGGAACTCTAGTTATCAACTAGCAAGTACAAAGACCTTCAACAAGTAGTGGCACGATGTGGCTAGCGTGCATAGTGACCAACCAAACTAGGCATATGTCATTGACCATGACCAAAGAATTTCAGTATGGGTGGTCAGCGTTCACAACCCATAACACGAGTCACAAATGGTCAGAGGGGGAAACAATGGTTTTGGAATATTTGTTTTCAACTAACAAGTACAACGTCCTTCAATAAGTAGTAGCACAGTGTGGCTACCATGCTCAATGACCGACCAAAGTAGGCATATGTACTGCCTTTGACCAAAGAAATTCGTCGTGTGTGGTCATCGTTGACAACTCATAATACAAGTCACAAATGGTCAGAGGGGGAAGCAATGGCTTGGGACACCAGGTATCAACTAGCAAGCACAGGGAAGTTCAATACGTATTGGCACGATGTGGCTAACATGTACGATGACGAACCAAAGTAGGCATGTGTCACTAACCATGACCAAAGAATGTCACTATGTGCAGTCAGCTTTGACAACTCATAACACAATTCACAAATGGTCTGAGGGGGAAACAATGGTTTGTGAATACTAGTTATCGATTAGCAAGTACAAAGGCCTTCAATATGTAGTGGCACAGTGTGGCTACCATGCATAGTGACCAACCAAAGTATGCATGTGTCACTGACCATGACCAAAGAATTTCACTTCATGTGGTCAAGGTTGGCAACTCACAACAAGATTCACAGAGATTCAGAGGGGGTAACAATGGCTTGGGAACAGTGGCTATGAACTAGAAAGCACAAAGACCTTCAGTTTGTAGTGACACGGCGTGGCAACCATGTACAGTGACAAACCAAAGTAGGCATGTGCCACTAACCATGACCAAAATTTCACAGTGTGTGGTCAACGTTGAAAACTCATAACACAAGTCACAAATGGTCGGAGGGGGAGACAATGGGTTGGGAACACTAGTTATCAACTATCAAGTACAAAGACCTTCAACAAGTAGTGGCACGGTGTGGCTAGCGTGCACAGTGACAACCAAAGGATGCAAACGTCTCTGACTCTGACCAAAAAAGTCCAGTATGTGTGGTCAACATTGACAACTCATAACACGAGTCACAAATGGTCAAAGGGAGAGACAATGGTTTGGGAACCCTATGTATTGACTAGAAAGGACAAAGAGCTTCAATATGTAGTGGTACGGTTTGGCTACTATGCCCACCAAACAACCAAACTAGGCGTATGTCACTGACCATGACCAAAGAATTTCAGTATGGACGGTCAACGTTCACAACCCATAACACGAGTCACAAATGGGCAGAGGGGAAAACAATGGTTTCGAAATAATAGTTTTCAACTAGCAAGTACAACGACCTTCAAGAAGTAGTAGCACGGTGTGGCTACCATGCACAATGACCGACCAAAGTAGGCATGTGTATTGCCTTTGACCAAAGAAATCCGCTGTGTGTGGTGAACGTTGACAACTCATAATACGAGTCACGAATGATTAGAGGGGGGAACAATGGTTTCCGAATACCAAGTATCAACTAGCAAGCACAGGGACCTTCAATAAGTAGTGGCACAGTGTGGCTACCATGTACAATGACCAACCAAAGGAGGCATGTGTCACTGACTACGACCAACTAATGTCACTATGTGTGGTCAACTTTGACAGCTTATAACACGAGTCACAAATGGTCAGAGGGGGAAAGAATGATTTGTGAATACTAGTGATCGATTTTCAAGTACAAAGACCTTCAATTTGTAGTGGCACAGTGTGGCTACCATGCACAGTGACCAACCAAAGTATGCATGTGTCACTGATCATGACCAAAGAATTTCACTTCATGTGGTCACCGTTGACAACTCACAACAAGAGTCACAGATAGTCAGAGGGGGTAACAATGGTTTGGGAACACTGGCTATCAACTAGAAAGCATAAAGACCTTCAGTACGTAGTGACACGGCGTAGCAACCATGTATAGTGACAAACCAAAGTAGGCATATGCCACTAACCATGACCAAAAGAATTTTACAGTGTGTGGTCAACGTTTAAAACTCATAACACGAGTCATAAATGGTCAGAGGGTGAAACAATGGGTTGGGAACACTAGTTATCAACTAGCAAGTACAATGACCTTCAACAAGTAGTGGCACGGTGTGGCTAGCGTGCACAGTGACCAACCAAACGATGCATATGTCACTGACTATGACCAAAGAAGTCCACTATGTGTGGTCAACATTGACAACTCATAACACGAGTCACAAATGGTCAGAGGGAGAAACAATGGTTTAAGAACCCTATGTATTGACTAGAAAGGACAAAGAACTTCAATACGTACTGGCACTATGTGGCTTCTATGCACACCGAACAACCAAACTAGGCATATGTCACTAACCATGACCAACAAATTTCAGTATGGGTGGTCAACGTTCACAACCCATAACACGAGTCACAAATGGTGAGAGGGGGAAACAATAGTTTCAGAATGTTCGTTTTCAAATAGCAAGTACAACAACCTTTAATAAGTAGTAGCACGGTGTGGTTACCATGCACAATGACCGACCACAGTAGGCATCTGTACTGCCTTTTGACCAAAGAAATCCGCTGTGTGTGGTCAACATTGACAACTCTTAATACGAGTCACAAATGGTCAGAGGGGGAAACAATGGTTTGGAAACACCAGGTATCAACTAGCAAGCAGTGTGTCTATGGTGCTTCTATGTATCAAACATGTTTGCTAGTAGTAGTTTGGTCCCTAGTTAACTGCTACTAGTTGGTAGTTCACGGTATCAACTAGCAAGCACTGTGTCTATGGTGCTTCTATGATACCTGGTGTACAAACTAGCAAACAGTACAAACAGCAACCAGTGTAGGATGGCACCGGCTCACCAACCGAGGAGGACATAAAGTGAGAGCGGGTAGCCCACCCGAAGTGACAGAGTCGCCATGGGGCTGGCAATGAACCGTTTGTCGCACTAGCAATGGTCGGGGCACGGCGGACGTCAGCGCGAACCCGTTTGTTTGGTCCCTAGTTGATACCTGGTGTTTCCAAACAACTACTAGCAACAATGGTTTGTGAATACTAGTTAACTAATGGTTTGTGAATACTAGTTTTCAATTAGCAAGTACAAACTAGCAAACAGTACAAACAAGTTCAGGCTGGCAATGAACCGTTTGTCGCACTAGCACTGGTCGGGGCACGGCCGACGTCAGCGCGGACCCGACACGGGAGAGACATAGCAACTATCGTCCAAGCAGAGCTGACGTCAGCATTGCTACCTCCTAGCCTTTCCACGCTCGTACTATGGATGACAGACACGTTGCCACACATGCGGGAGGGGCGGTTGGACGTAGGAGGCAGGGGTGAGGCGGTAGGGGCCGACTGAGGGGCAATGGAGGTAGAGGAGGTGACAGCGGGCGGGAGCGGCCTCCAGCGCATTGTGGGGGGGGGGGACGAGCTGGGAGGTGAACAGAGGGGCGGATGGGGGGAGGGGGGCTCTCATGGGGACGACCTGGGC
>SZWC01014178.1:5313-16856 GCA_023375785.1 Penium margaritaceum | reverse complement strand
GAGGGGCAATGGAGGTAGAGGAGGTGACAGCGGGCGGGAGCGGCCTCCAGCGCATTGTGGGGGGGGGGGACGAGCTGGGAGGTGAACAGAGGGGCGGATGGGGGGAGGGGGGCTCTCATGGGGACGACCTGGGCTCCCTCCCTCTCGCGTTCTGGACCGCAACCCTTGTCCCTCCAGCTCGGCACGTGGGAGGAGGGGATTCAAGCGACGGCGTGCTGGGTGGTGGGGGAATGGGGGGGGGTGGAGCCGCTGGACAGGGGAACAACAGTTCCCCCGGGAGCGGGGGGTACGGCATTGGCAGCAGGACCAGCAGTGGCTTGGGAAGGACCAGCAGTAGCATACGGGGCAGCGGCAGCTCCGGCACCACTGGACGCAGCAACAATAGTAGCAGTAGCAGAGGGGGTGTGGACGGGAGTGGCGGCAGCCGTGGCCTCATCAGGTGGGGTACTGCCAGGAGCTGGAACGGCGGGAGCTACAGCAGTAGCAGCAACGACAATCGGGGCAGGATGGACAGCGACAGCAGCAGACGGGATAGGGACAGGAGCATCAGCAACTGGGACCACAGCAGCAACATTAGCGAGGTCAGCATCAGTAGCTACAGCAGCTGTGACACCAACGGACGCAGTAGCAGCAGCAGTAGTAACAGAGGGAAAGGGGAAGGGAGTGGAAACAGGAAGAGCCATAGCAGGAGCAATAGCAGGGGTTTCACCATCAGCTGTCGTAGCCCCAACCAGGCATGTAGGAGCAGCAGCAGCAGCTCCAACTACAACCCCTCTGTGTCCCAAAGTAGCAGCAGCAGATCGGGGGGATGGCAAAGTAGCAGCAGTTTCAACAACAGCAGCGGCAGTAGCAGCAGCAACAACAACAGGGGAAGGCACTCCAGCCCGCGAGACTCATGCAGTAGCAGCCTCAACAACAGTAGTTTCAATAGTAGTAGCAACAGTAGCTCTAGATTCAACCCC
Organism: Penium margaritaceum; assembly: GCA_023375785.1. Lineage (NCBI taxonomy): Eukaryota > Viridiplantae > Streptophyta > Zygnematophyceae > Desmidiales > Peniaceae > Penium > Penium margaritaceum. Next base: position 15,894 of record SZWC01014178.1, on the reverse strand, counting down.
TTTGCACTCCACAACAACAACAGCAGCTTGGGGAGATGGCGAACCATCAGCAGCAGCAGTTGCAGCAGCAGCAGCATCAGCTAGGGCAGGCGGTCCTGCCCGTGGGGCCGACGTAGCAGCAGCTTCAGTAGTAGCAGTAGCATCAGCGACTCCAACAGCAGCCCATCTGCGTCTCACACCAACAGCAGCAACCCGGGGACCTGATGTACCAGCAGCAGCAACAGGGGCAGTAGCAGTACACCACCACGATGGCGTATCAGCTGCAACAGCATCAGTGCACATGGCAACAGTGGTAGCAACAACCGTAGAGACAGTAGTAGCTGCTCCAACTGACATAGCGGGAATGACAGTAGCTGACCCGCAAGGGGGGGGGACAACGGCGGGTGGGGCAGCAGGGGGAGCAGCAGGGGGGACAACAGGGGCAGCAGTAGTAGGCGGGACAACAACAACAACAACGGTTACTACTGCCGCAACGGTCACCTCAGACGAGTCCGTGGCGGGGGGGGGGCATGAAACTGGGCAGGAGACTGGATGCCAGCCAAGGAGGGGACAGCAATAGGACAGGGGGCAGCAACAGGAGAAGGGGCAGCAGCACGCAGGTGGACAATAGGAGGAGAGTGGGCGGCTGCACGAGAGTTGGCAGTAGCATGTGGGACAGCAGGGGGAGCGGCAAGGGGGATAGGGACAGGAGCTCCAGTCCATGGGGCCGACGCAGCAGCAGTGGCGGTAGTGGCAGCATGACTCTCTGGTCCTACGAGAGAGTGGGCAACAGCAGTGGGCACAGCGGTGGGGGCAACAGCCGGGACAGGGGCAGGAGCTGCAATTCACGGGGCTAACGCAACAGCTGCAGGAGCGGCAGCAACTACAGTAGCGAGAGCAACAGCCTCAGCCACAGCTCCATTGCACCCCACAGTAGCAACGACGGCTAGGGGAGCAAGATTATCGGCAGCGGCAACAGCAATAGCAGTAGTGCTCCGCTACGAGGGACCCGCAGCTGTGGCAGCAACAGTAGCAGCAGGCGTAGCAGCAGCAGCAGTAGGCGTAGTAGAAGCAGCAGCAGCAGGAGAGTCTACAGCAGTAGCCACACGCGACATAGGGACAACAGAAACAACTGATTCTACGGGGGAGTGGACGGCGGCAGGAAGGCAGCGGCAGGGGCAAGGACTGGGCTGCTGCTGCTCTGCAAAGCTCCAGCCCCAGTCCTGCAGGGAGCTCTGCAGAGCAGCAGCAGCAGCAGCTGTAGCAAGCGCTGCCACTGCAGCCAAGGGAGCGACTGGGGGGGGCAGTGGTAGGAGCAGCAACACTAGTAGGAGGGGCAGGGGTGGAGATCAGCAAAAGGCTCTCACGGGGTGGGGCAGCAGCTGGGGGGTTTGCTGCCATGGGGGCAGTGGAGGGGGCAGTGGTAGGAGGGGCAGTAGCAGGGGGGAAGGTAGCACGAACGGCAACAACACAGGGCAGATGGGCTGGGGAGGGGGACGCTAAGGGACACACTCTTGAGGGGGTGGATTTTGCAATGGCGGCGGGGGGAGAGGGCACGGCAGCAGCGGCTGTAGCACTAGAGCAGATTCAAGGGAGGGGTCCGGCGGGAGGGGGGTCGGGTCCGGCTCTACAGCGGGCTTTTGCAGTGTACATGGTGGGACGAGTGGCAGAGAATCACCCCATGAAGGGGGCACAGGGAGCAGGCGGGGGGGGAGGACGTGGCACAAGGATTGAAGATGGGCCAGCCATCGGCACAAGGATGGCATACACCCCTCACCCAGGGTGGTCTTGGACCAGATACGTCAAGGCTCCCCGGGGGGGACAGATGGGATGGAGAGGTGGTGCGGCAGGACGGAGTTCAGGGGGAGGGAGGGACGGAGGGAGAGGGGGAGTTGGACGGGACCTGGGTGGAGGGATGGGACACCTGGGGTTGCAGCGAGTCTAGTGGGATGCCCACGAGGCGGCGGCCATCATAGCCACGACAAGCTGGGTCACGTGGGAGGCGAAGCGGGCAACTAGTGCTGCGGAGGTGGCCCTTAGCAACATGTAGGACAGGTGGGTGATGGGGTGGGAGGACGCCCATAACCGCATCCGGCGCCCGTCGAGGGACCAGCTCGCCCTGGACCAGGGGCCATGGTACGGAGGCAGGAAGGGATTCCCCCCACCGTGGCCGACGCCCTGCTCAATAGTTGCTTTTATTTCCATAGGTTGTCGGCTTAGCGGATCGACCACATCGATGCGTTCTGGCCTATATTCTCATGTGAACAAGAATCGGCTCAGGCATTCGCTCCAACGCGGCTGTCATCTTGATAGGTTCGGTTGTGTTTGGAAATACACCAATGGGTTATGGCCGGTTAGAACCATCGCACCCCCTTCAGCACCCTCGAGGTAGCAACGCCACATCTTGAAAGCGTGTACTACTGCAAGGAGCTCTTGATCCCCATTCGTGTATCGCGTTATCACGTGGATGAGCTTCCGGCTCTCATACGCATCTAGGTGACCATTCTACATGAGGACAAATCCAAGTTCTACTAGCGACGCATCACATCGAACCTCCCACGGTTGCAATGGATCTGGAAGAGCTAGGACAGGCGCTGTGGATAGAAGCTCTTTGACTTTGAGAAAATTGTTCTTGCAATCAGATGTGTGTTCCCAATGCACGTCTTTTCGCGTGAGCCTGGTAAGCGGTACTACTAGGGTCAAATACCCTTGCATAAACCATCGAAAGTAGTTTACAAGGCCGAGGAAAGACCGAATCTGCCCAACATTTTCTGGGTGTGGCCGATCTACAACGGCTTGGACCTTCCGTGGGTGGACACGGATGCCGTCCTTGCTGACGATGTGTCCAAGGTATTTGAGCTCATCTTGTGCAAACTTGCACTCGCTCACTTTTTCAAAGAACTTGTGTTCCCAAAGGATTGCGAGGACTTCGCGCAGATGTTCTATGTACTCTTCCATTGATTTGGAGAAATTCAGGATGTCATCTAGGTAAACGAAGACAAACTGATCGAGTTACTTGGTGAATGTTTGGTTTGGTTCTCCTTGGAAGGTTTCTGGGGTATTTGTAAGCCCAAAACATAACACTCAAAACTGATAGTGTCCCATGTGTGTTCGAAATGTGGTTTTGGGCACATCATCCTCTGTGATGTAGATTTGATGATACCCTCGACACAAATCCAAGGACGAAAATGCTTTTGCCCCTTGGATTTGGTCAAAAAGGTCCTCAATCCACGGTAAAGGGAATCTATTTTTCACCGTTAGCTTGTTCAACGCCCGGTAATCCACGCACATGCATAAACCACCATCCTTTTTGTTCACAAAAAGGATCGGCATACCATACGGCGAGCTACTTGGCTCAATCCATCCTTTTGCATGGTACTCTTTGATTTGACATTCGGTGTTTTGCCATTAGACTGGACTAAGGCGATACATGGGTCTGAATAGAGGAGTCGCCCCCGGTTGCATAGGAATTGTTTGGTCCATGTGTCTTTTTGGTGAAAGCCCAGCCAGTGGGTCTTGGAATACATCCGAGAACTCCACCAATAGAGATTTGATGTCTTGTGGCGTGTCTTCCTTCACATCATCCTCCACTTTCTGTAGCTAAGCCAAGAAGTATCAACAATCTTGGCGAATACGTCTCTTGACCTAAATTGCAGATAAGCTAGCATGGACTTTGAGTCAGGTCGGCGATGATTCCGTACTCGGAATCAACATAAAGCAACGCTGTCCATTTTGGAGGATCAAGCACTTTGATTCAAAGCACATTAGAGCCTTGTTTTCACGAAGCCAGGGATCGCCTAGCACCACGTCGAATGGGTCAAGAAGGTTGAGTACCTTCAACGTGACACTCTGTGTGTACCCTTGAATACAAATTTTTGCTTTACAAGTACTGATCAAGGGTACCATATGGTTGTCACCGAAAACCATTGCGCCATTCAATGGCTCGTACTTTAGGCCAACCTTTTGGGTAAAGCAAAAGCCAACAAAGGAGTCATCTCCTCCATTGTCTACAAATACGTTCATGGGAGCACCAGCTAGGTGTCTTTTGAACTGCATCATCATATTGCCTCCACTCTTCTGAGTGAACAGGCTCACCGATGACAAGCCGAGGGTGTGATAACTATAGAATCTAGATGGCGGACGACGCAGTTCCCATGATTCACCTTCTCTAGTCCACATCTTTTGCACACGTGTGAATTCGGCTAGCAACTTTGAGTCTTTAATTTTCACTGGGCCAAAATCTTCAACTAAAGGTACCGCGAATGTAATTGAACTCATCACTTTGAGGGCGTTTGCTTCAATCACTGTGTTACACAATTCTTGCATAGTGGTCGGTGTCCCCACCACGAAGCAGGTTCGGTCATGCATCTCGACTGGTGCTACAAGATTTAGTGGACAATGTCAATCAGCAAGTGTAGAATGAGGTTCAATGAGAAGGAAGAAAACAACGGAGAAAGTTAAACTTGTCAAAAACTCAAATTGTTTAACATCCTCATCTGAAAACATCAACCCACACCCGTGATCTAGTTTTACCCCTAAGTTGTCCCAACTAACGTCAATTAGGGATGGGGAAAACACGCCCCACGGCCTTGTCTGTTACCACGGCCGGGCCCATTGCCGCGATCGCGACCCTGTCCATGACCCTGTCCGCGGCCTCCTGCTGCACCCTCCCCACGAGGTATTGCTGCTGCGGCTAAAGTTGCAGGCTCTTGTCCACAGCCAGCAGCCTCAAGGCACGGAGCCCTAAAGTGACCAGACTTTATACAGTTGTGGCAGAGTCCATTGCGGAATGATGTGTTGCGTTGGTCACACGCCGCCTGCAGCTCGTCATTGTCGCAGCTGTACTTGTGGTTTGGGGTCTTGTACCCATTAGTCTTCTTGATCGGAGGGTTTGCAGGTTGCTTGCCATTGGCCTCGCCGAGCTGCTCGGCTGCTCCTCCAACCCCCGCAGCGTCCAAGCGCATGTCGCGACCTTGCTTTACACACGCGTTCGGCCGTGCGTCCGAGTAGTGCTTTGGGTTTGCTGAATACACCTCACTCATGTAGTCCCGCAATGCCCTCCAACTTGTCTAAACCTGGCCGGTTGCCGTTGTGGTGGTCTTGTCCTTCAACTTCTCGCTGGAAAGACCGTCATGCAAGTACTTCAAGAGCATGCGCTCCGGGTAATTGAAGGTCTGATTTCCTGCCTCAGTTAATCTTTTGGCTTCCTCCACGAGTGCAGTGAACTCGCTCAAGTAGGATTCGAGCGAGCCATCCAGCTGCCTGAAGTCCTTGATTTTGTTGAAGTCACACTGTGCCTCCTCACGCTGGGTGTAGTTCTTACGTATAATCGCACAAAAAGCCTCCTACGGCATGGGCTGCCACTCGAGGTAGGGTTGTTGCGCAGCCCACTCCTTGACCACATACTTGAAGAGCTTGTCTTCAAGCCACGTCATGGGAAGGTCGCCCCACTGGCTGAGTGGAGCCTTGTGGACACGTAGAACGTGCTCCATGCGATTCAGCCAGTCGGTCAGCTTCATGCCCTTCTGGAAGATCTCCACAATGTGGAGGAAAGACGTGTTCATGACCGGCCTCGAAGTCATCGAGGTAGGCAAGTCTTCGCTGCCACGGTAGTGGCATCAGCAGCTGCGGCACGCTGCGCCTGCTGCTGCATCCGCACCTGGGTCATGCTCTACAATACCTTGTTGATGTCGTTGCATCGGCGGCTTGCCTCATGGGCAGCTAGGCGTTGCAGCTGGCGATCACGGTCGAGGTCCATGATGCTCTACTTGACGTGGGCTAGCAGTTTGACGAACGCGAACTTGAGCTCTGATGTCGTTAGAGTATCAGTGATAGCCTCCAGGGCCTTGTGTTGTCCGTATACCTTCACCCACTACAAGAGGGTACGGTTCGCATACACGCCTCCAAGGAGTCCCACCTTTTGGAGGAGACTGTCGTCAGCAATGACGCTCGAGTGGACGCTGCCCTGCCCAATTACGTCCACATTGTAGGAAAGGTGATCCGTCCCCACTCCTCCGAGTGGTGTCGTACCTCCACCATTGGTGGTGATCTTGAGTCGGCCTGCCGCCTCCGTATCAAACTTCGCGAGCCTGTGGCGGTCATCACAAATTGCCTTTGCGGCAATGTCGTCCGGCTCATTCTCGCGGGAACTTCCCGCGTGGCTGATTTCGGCGCCTTTGCTGCTCTGAGCAGTCTCGGTGCCGTCGGCAGCTTCAGGCAATACGGCGAGCGCATTACCCTTCTTGAGCAGTCGTCTCGATTTCTTCGCATGACCATGGCGATGGTCGCGATCTTCGTTGCCGTCGCCATTGTCGGCGTCGTGCTCTTCGTCGGGGTCCCCCTCCGGGAGATCCTCCTCCATCGCGTTGCCCGTCGCGTGGGGGTCGCCCACGTGCACGTCGACGTACTCGTCGAGCCCTTTTTCAGCCTCCATATGCTTCTCGGTGTCACCGAGGTTGCCGTCGGTTGCCTTAGGCGGTACGGTTGTCTTAGGCAGTACGGTTGCCTTTGGGTTGGCAACCGTGCTCGCGGCGGGGGCTCCCAAAATTTGGAGTCCGCCTAGGGCGTGTGGTGAGGTCGTCACCACCTTGCCCGTGTTGGTCTTGAACGGTCCGGCACTTGCCATCTCGTCGCCCATGCAACTAGCACGTGAAGACCGTTGTGAGGATCACCCAACAACTTTGAGGAGGTATTGCCTCCTAAAGTCACGCTCTCACGATCAGTGAGGTAATGATAAATTTAGTTTCTATTTTCCTAGGCCGCCAAGTCGGCACAAGGGCGTTGATTTTGGAACTAGTCTTCCTTAACCGTGACTCACGGCGATTGGCAAGGACTAGTACTTAGGAAAACAAAAAATTGGAATACAAGGGAATGAAAAAAAATAAATGTGATTGCCGCTCACAAAACAAGGACAAAGAATGTGAAATGAGTTCTAGTAAGTTCTAGCAACTCCTTCACTCCCTCTTCTAATTTCTTGTCCTCCCTTTGTCTTCTTGTCTTCCTTGGCCTCCTCTTTAGTCTTTTGCGCGCTTTGCACCCTTCGGCGGCGTCTTCCTTGATCCAGCGGCGTTGGGGAAGCCGCCAAAATCTTGAAGGTGCTTTCCTCCCTCCTTTTTTGGGTGCTCTTATGTTGTGAAAGTTCCTGGCCCTAGGAAGAAACATTGTTCTAATTTTTGGATGAAGGAGGGAGGAGGGAGCCTTGAAAAAAGGGGAAAAACTTGGTGGTTTGGGGGTGGGCACTCCCCACCCCGTCCCACAAAAATTCCCTTACCTCCCTGGAAATGAGGAGAGACTGGAGGGAAGAGGCTCCACCTAGTGGAGCTCTTTTTCAGCTCTCCAACGGACTTTACAATACTTGCATCCGTTAGGTGTAGATGTAGTAGTCCCTTGGAGTTTCTGTTGCTTCTTGAAGCTGCCGGCGGCATTTTATCTGCGACGTAGCCGCCGTTTCCGTCAAACCCTTAGTCGCGGGGGTTGTCTGGCTTTGAGAACCACTGTAACAGGCCAGAACCTCTAGACCCTGCTCTGAATTCGTCGTCGGAGTTCGCAGAATGGCGTTCTCAGTCCGCGTTAGGGGTTTTCCCCCCTTGCAGAACTGAGGAGCAATCGTCACCAACGACCCAGAGCAGGGAGACTCGAACATTTCGAGTCTCCTGAGGCCCATTTCCGTTTTTACCAAACCTCCTCATTCTGGGTCCGAAACAAGGGGGTATTGCCTCCAACTCGTGAGTTTGCACGAGTTTTCCGATTTAGAAACTCATAGTTTTTCCTAAACGAACTCGAGTTTCTGTTTTGACGCGTCGGTGTGAAATCGCCACGTATGAGGCACGATCGGCGATTTCGCGCCGACTTTTCTCGTGCGCTCCTCGCTCCTCGCTCTCACCTCGCTCCCCCTATCCCTCGTCCTCGCTTGCTCGCTTGCAAGGAGGGCCAGGGGGGGGGCGAGGGCACGAGGGTATGAAGCCTCGCCCTCGAGGCCCTCGTGGCCCCTCAGCCGCCGATCGGGCTGAGGCCGCGATCGGCGGCTGGCGTCTGGCCGGCTGGTGGCCGGCCGATCGCTTGGCCGGCCGCCGGCCGTCCAGCTGGGCGGCAGCGAGCTGGCCGGCGGCCAGCGAAGTGCTGACCGCCGGCCAGTCCTCGCTGACGCGAGGGATGGTGCACAACCACCCTTCGCTTCAGCGAGAAGGGAGGGTCGAACTGGCCCTCCCGCTAAAGTGGTCGTCCACTCACTACTTTGCACACTACGCGGAAAAAAAGATACTACACGTCGCAAATCGCACGCGACATCGCACGTTGGAACAACGGAAGCGAGGCCGATGACGTTGGTCCCATTTTTTTAGGTGACGACAGCTAGCGTTGAACAAGGTCGTGTTTCGATCGTTTCATATCGTTGAACATCTAGCGACAGTTACCTTGCATCGTGAGGTGTTACATTGTCCTATCGGACAGTAGTTTGTCAATCTTAGGATACGCAATTTAATCACTGAACGTAGAATGCAGTATTTCTTTCGTACATACTAGAATGTAGTATTTCTCCAATGTTTTTGAATACGACTCTCACATGAGTACTGCACTTATCGATTATTCAAACATTTGTCTCTTTGTAAACACGGTAAGTCACAGTTTGTAAGATCTCACTATCGAATTGCTCAAGATTTTTGTCGCTTTTTCAATCGACTCTATTGGCAGCAATTCGCTTTTGTCAATTGACCTCATTTGAAAAGTTATGGAGACGACCTCGTCAACCTTGTTTCCGTTCTTTTGGCGTGCGATGCATAGTGCGATACACGTTCGTCAAATGGAAGCTTATAGAGCTCGCAGGGTTCTGTTTTAGTACTTCCGATGCAAGGTTTTTCCTCAGTTCCATGTTTTGTATTGCACGAGATATGAAACGAAAGAAGCAAGGGCGAGAAGCGTGCACCCATCTTTTTTTTTGTCTCGGGAGCTCTACAAAAATTAGGAGATAGAACTCCATCCATTGGAGGATGTGTAAAAATCTAAGCCGTTCGATCCGTATGGCCGATCAAGGTCCTGTCGTCTTTATTTTGTTAAAGATAATAGTCCCTCAACTCTGAGGAGTATAATGAGCTGATCGATTGTCGTTGAACAGCACATGGTGGTTTTCTATGGGCATAGTGGAATGATTTGTAAACGAAGGAAGGGAAGAACTTTTCAAAGCGTAAGGTTATAGGTCCTCAATAGCCAATGTTACACGTGATAGGGATGACGTGGGGCCCGTTTTGCAGGATTTGCGATGTCTAGGAGCACGAGCCTTGGACTTCCGCTCGTCACGTTTCGTGACGAGCGGATGTCAAAAGTGGGTATCAGAGTCAGCTCGTAAATAGTGGGTAAAGCGTGCTTCTTTGGATATAGTGCGCACCGTTTGAAAAGTGTAGGGAGAATGGAAGGCACCTGCTGAAAAGTGGGCATACTAGTCATCTTCTCCCACGACTGGCTGATACGTGAATGAAGTTTTCAAACATGGGCAACCTGCGCATAACTTTTCCAAATGGTGGGTAAAAAGGAATCCCCCCCCTTTATAAAGATGCATAGCGCATCTTTATAAAGGGGGGGATTCCTTTTTACCGTCGATTCTTGAAGGCCCCCCAATTCTTGGCGGCCCTCCTCGAAATCTGACCACTCACGACGCGACTCCGCACGCGTCGCTCGAAATTCGACCCAACGACCCCGACTATGCTTCATTTGTAACTTGTCACTTCTATATACATGTTCGACGGATTCGATACTTTTCATTGAAGTAAACTTACTGCTAATTACAAATTCCTCAGTTGTCCCAAATTCTAAATCATGTTTTGCTTTGCAACTTTTACCTATTCATTATGTACGCTCCGTTGAGCATAACACCTCGCTACTGCGGGGCCTAACAGGAGCCCGCGCAAAAATGAAACCTAAAACCATGAGAGTAATTTGGGCTAGGGTTTGAGAGTGGTTTGCATGGATAAAGATTGGTTTGCTTCTCCGAATTGTTTTTTTTCTTCGAAAAAGGAGTTTTCGCTCGATCGCAATCGAGCAATTAGCCTTTTTTTGTTGACTCATAAACCCCCATTCGCAGATGTAGGGTTAATGGCTGCACGGGCTCGGCCCGTGCAGCATAGAAAACCCTAAATCCGCGAATTGGGGTTTGCGAGTCGAAAATGAAAAGAAAATCAGGCTAATCGCTCTATCGCGATTCTCGCGAGGAGGAGGGGGAGGGGGTAAAAGATTGAAGCGAGGAGGGTGACACATCACCCCCATCGCTTTGCTCGATCGGCGACTCCAGTCGCCAATCGGGCATGGCCATGAAAATGGATATGGCGTTGTTTTACTTTAAATTGCAGGATGTAGCTTTATGAATATTTGAGGAACGGATATCTCAGGCTTATGTTGACGATTGCGAGGATATATGAGCCATATCGCCGTCGTCAAATGGTCGCGAAGTGAAGAGCGAGGGCAACGGCAACAATGCAACGGGACGAACAGGGCGACGAACAGCAGCAACAACGGGAAGAAGGGAGGACGACGGCAGGAGGGAGAGACGCCACGGGTGCACGTACGAAGGTAGGAGAGGCGGGGGCTGGGGCAGAGGAAGGTCGAGGGGGAGGG
>SZWC01014176.1:33987-45445 GCA_023375785.1 Penium margaritaceum | reverse complement strand
GCACCCACTTCAGCAATGGCACCGTCGATCACGACTGCCACGTGGTTGGCATCACGGACAACACCACTGGCATCTCTCGAGAAAAGGTGAGCCACGCCCTCGGCGTTCACTGCCATGGCCGAGTAGATTGGCCTGATTTGAATGTCAGACCACTCGTCCACTCCTATGCTCACCCCAAAAATATCCCATCCGCTGCGAAGAGGGGCCTCCAACTCCTCGAGCTCCACATCCAGCGCTGGAAGGATGATGTCAGTCACACTGTCTCGGCTGGGCAGTCTGAAGGCCGGGGTTGTGCGCCGTGCGTCTTCCATCAGCTCAAGGACGGTAGGATCCCGGCAGAAGGATATTGCCAGTGCATTCTTTGCCATGATCCGCACAATTGTTTTCTGACACTGAGAGTTGGCAGCGCTGGCAATGTGCTCGGGCATTGTGGTTTGCCGTGCCAGGTTGAGAGAGGAAGCTGACACGGGAGTGGAGCTGCGTAATGAGTCGGGAATGGTGGCGGATGTTCTGCCGGTAGGGTTGTCAACGCCGTCTGTCGGACCGCTGCTTTCACCAACTCCACCCACACCCACCGCTGCTCTTGCCTCCTGTCTCTTCCGCTCTCGGACCAGTGCTTGCCAGTCCACGGGCTGGTCCTTCGTCCCCCATGCTTCTCCTTGGCCATTGTAAAGTTTCTCGTCGTATGGAACAAAGGCGTCTGGTGGGCTTGCCAGAGGCGGGAGGCCGAGCATGGCACGGGCAGCAGCAGGAGGGTACTTGCACTTCACAATGTTGTGCACGGCTGCTCCGACATGACCGCGCATGCGGTCTGAACCGCCTGCCTTGATGACACCGCATGCTCCACACTGAAACCCGGGGTAGCCTGCCTGCGTAGGTACGGGTCGGAAGAACTTGCTGAGCGCCCGGACGAGGAAGTCCCCGGAGAGTACAGGGAGCTTAGGTGAGGCAGCCACTTGTGCACACGTGGGCTGCTTACCCCTCCCAGCCATGGCGGCCGAGTGGGGCAGAGNGCTTCGTACGGGTTGTCAAACTGCTACCCGGTTTGATGAGAGTACTCGTCAAACTCTTGCCACATGTCACGCACATTATCCTTCCGTGACGTGCAACAAGGCCCCCAATTGGTTCGTTCACCGCCGCAAAACAAGAACACCAGGTTCACGCACGATGTACACGCACCACCCACACGTTTAGCACGCATGGCCCTGTCATATCTCCCATGTAGGACCTATGCTTGGTTGTTATCCAAGCATTGCTGTCACATAACTCATGTAAAGCAATGCACCAATGAGTGCAAACCGCGGGCATCAACCATCCAGCATGGAAAAGCGCATCGGACGTAGAGTTCTCGCTAGGCACAGCGGGATTTGCACCCGCCTCCAGGAAAAAAAAATGCCTGTCAATACTTGTCAAGTCCCTTGTGACACAAGGGGTGAAAACTGACCCCGGCTAAAAAAGAGGGGGTCAAGTCAAGTCGACGTCCAAGTCGACTTGGACCGACTTGGCGACTCCGACTTGACCCCCTCAAGTCGGAAGTCGAAGGCAACATGGGTACAGAGCGAGGCAAATCCCTCTCTTTTCATCCTACCAAAACCCGAGCGGTTCACCGTCATCGTGGTCTATGTCAATGACCTTCTAATCGCGTCTCCATCCCTGGAGGCCATGAATGAGGCCAAGGCTGTCCTTCAGACTGCCACAGGATGAAGGACCTCGGACCTATGGAGATCGTGCGAGATCACAGGCATCGGACACTGTTATTGCATCAGGCCCAATATGCACGAGTCGTGGGGGAGCGTTTCAGCGATCTCCTTCATGTAGTGCCCACCACTTCCACACCACTTACACCCCATGGACAGGATGCCCTGAAGGTGGATGATCCCACACAGCTGGTGGAGACAGTGGATGTGACCTTGTACCTCCGTCTCATCGGATCTCTGATGTACCTGGCCACTACCACACATCCTGACATCGCTTTCGCTGTCAACCTCCTCACTCAGTTCTCGCAGGCTCCACGTGCCAAAGCCCTTCACGCGGCTGTGCGAGTGGTGCGGTACGTGGTCTCCACGCCGTACCTCGGACTCTGCTTTCGTCGGCAGTGTTTGATGGTCCTTGACCGCTACACTGACAACGACGGGTCCTGGAGCCCAGATGGACGCAGCCCTACTGGCTACGTGTTCCTTCTTGGTGGTACCACTCTGTCTTGGCGTAGTGGGAAGCAGGGTTGCATCGCACGTAGCTTGTCAGAGGCAGAATACGTTGCTTTGGGCGCAGGGGCTGTTGAGGCGGTATGGATGCAGCACCTGTTTCTTGAGTTTGGTCAGTCAGTACCCGCCATTGTGCGTCGTTGCGACAACCAGAGTGCTCTCGCCATTGTGGAGAACTCCGGTGTCTTTCACGCTCACACGAAGCACATTGCGGTTGAGCATCACTTTGTGCGTGATCTGGTGGAGCGACACGTGATCTCCTTCATGTGGGTTGGCACTGACATGAAGCGTGCAGATTTCTTGACGAAGGAACTAGCTCACGGAAAGTTCTTGGTGGCCATTCGTTCTGTTGGGCTTCGCCCCATGCCTGAGGGTGGTTGAGTGTGGGATGTGTGACTGTGTCCCATCAGTGTTACACTCATTATGGTACTTGTCCCAGTGCTGCACGTGTATGGACATGCGTACCATCGGGTCATGGGGGAGTGTTGTCATTTGTGACGTTCTTGTACAGTCTACTGTGGCCACTCGGCCGTGTCCATACTCGTGCAGATCCTTGAGGCGGGCCCTAGTGACACCGGTGCGAAAACTGGCAGCGGACTACCAGCTTGGAGCTGGCCGACTACCGTTCCAGAGCCCCGGACACTGCCGGGACTCCCTGCTATTTTTTCTGCAGCTTGTAGGAGTCCTTTTTGCGGACTTGCCATGAGCCTGATTTGCATGTTTTTGCATTGTGTGTCCACCGTTTAATGATGGATGCATGCGTGTGACCAGTCGTAGCGTCCGTCTTGCGATCTTGCACGTCTAGGTTCAGACGACGTAGCATTCTGAAATGTGTGCGCAGAGTTATGGCCAAAACAGTGGTTTGGGGCCGGTTCTAGGACAGCTCTTGGACCGCCGTGTGCAACACCCACTTTGCGCCGCGGCAGGTATTTATGCCATGGACCTGTCATTTGTCATTTCTCTCTGCAAATGCTATTGAAGCATTCAGACACTTTGCCTTGTGTCCCGTAGCCAAACTCTTGCCGTTGCGTGCACGACTTGTGAGTGTCGTCACCGTCTGATCAGGCACTGACGCCTGGTCAACGGGAGTGTTGCTAGCTTGCTTCCTTGCATCTTCTCAGAAGGATCAAAGAGATAGCCTGCATTCCAGATATACTGCATGTACTGTCATTGCTCCCACTTCAAATTGGTATTCTGGGTCCAAATTCCACCCTTTCACAGATGGTGATGTGTTGTCGTCACGGCTCGTCGGCATGTCAAGGCACTCAATGGTTACTTTGACAGTGTCCGGCGGACACTGTCCGCACACTCGTGTGTAATTTTTTTGCTTCATTTCTATGTTCTTCTTGTGTTTTTTCATTGTCTCTCCACCTCTAGAACCACCGTTGGTTCCGTTGCCCTCTATTTAATGTACCCTCTCACATTGAACGTTGTTTTGGGGGTTTATCCATTCATTCATGACATCAGAACAGGGAAGAAACACGAACTATTCCTCCTACCACAGCACGCAACAACGGTATCGCAGGCGTCTGGATTGGGCTGAGTTGGACAGGGTGGTGCATACAGATCCTGGCCACGTGGAGGCACTGAGCTGGGGGCTCACGTCACATACTCGTACTGTCTTTTACATTCGCCTATTTTCTATAATTGAATTAAGTGACAGTTTTATTCGCCAATAATTTATGGCTTAGGAATTTCTTCCCTGGTTAGTCCACGGGCATTTTGTTTAATATGTGTTAGACAATGGTCGAATGTCTGTTCAGGTCCGTGGTCTGTGGCGTACGGTTAATCATGTCCTTTTTGTATACTGTTGGATGTGTGTGTTAAGAACTGGTATGTTTGAAGTGTCAAGGTAACTTGGTTGTCTGCCCTTACACGTTTGTAAGAATATGCGTGGAAGCTTCCTAGCGACACAGCCGCCGACTAAGCGTCACTGCCTCGTCAGACGGTGACGAAAATCACAGGTCGTGCACACAACAGCAAGGTTCTGGCTAGGAGACACAAGGCAAAGTGTCAGAATGCTTCAATAGCATTTGCAGAGAGAAATGACGAATGACAGGTCCATGGCATAAGTACCTGTCGCGGCGCACGGCTGGTGTCGCACGCGGCAGTGCAAGATGTGTCCTAAAACCGGCCCAAACCACTATTTTGGCCATAACTCCTCGCAGACATGTCAAAACGCTACGATGTCTGAACCTGGACGTGCAGGATCACAAGTCGGACGCTACGACTGGTCACGTGCATGCATCCGGTATCAAACGGTGGATACACAATGCAAAAACATGCAAATCGGGCCCACAGCCGGTCCACCGATAAACTCCTGTGTGCTGTAGAAAAACTGCAAGAGGTCCGGGGCAGCGTCCAGAGCTCTGAAACGGTCGTTGGTCAGCTCCAAGCTGGTAGTCCACCACCAGATAACGCACCAGTACCACCAGGGTTCGCATCAGGGATGTACACGAGTATGGACACGACCAAGTGGTCACCGTAAACTGTACAGGTCGAGAGGAACGTCACAAATCACAACACTTCCCCATGACTTGATGGTACGCATGTTCATGAACGCGCAGCAGTGGGATGAGTACAGCAACGAGTGCAAAGACAGATGTGACACGGACACAGACACACCCCACACTCAACCATTTGCAGGCAAGGGGCAAAGCCCAACAGAACAAATGGCCACCAGGAGCTTTTCGCGTGTTAGTGCCTTTGTCAAGAAGTCAGCACGCTACATTTCAGTGCTAACCCATATGACAAAGATCACGTGTCGCTCCATCCGATCATGCACAAAGTAATGTTCAACCGCAATGTGCTTCTTGCAAGTGTGAAAGACACCAGAGTTCTTCACAATAGAAAGAGCACTCTGGTTGTCGCAACAAAGCACAATGGCAGGTACTGACTAACCTAGCTCAAGGAACAGACACTGCATCCATACCGCCTCAGCAGGCCCTGCACCCAGAGCAACATACTCTGCCTCCAATGAGCTACGTGCAATGCAACCCTGCTTCCCGCTATGCCAGGACACAGTGGTATCACCTAGCAGGAACACGTAACCAGTGCGATTGCGTCCATCTGGGCTCCATTCCCATTCGCTGTCAGTGTAGTCGTCAAGGACCACCGAACACTGTCGGCAAAAGCAGAGTCCGAGATACAATGTGGAGACCACGTATGGCACCACTCGTACAGTCGCGTGAAGGGCTCTAGCACGTGGAGCCTATAAAAACTTGGCAAAGAGGTTGACAGCAAAGGCGATGTTAGGATGTGTGGTAGTGACCAGGTACATCAGAGATCCAATGAGACAGACGTACAAGGTTACATCCATTGTCTCCACCAGTTGTGTGGGATCATCCACCTTCAGGGCATCCTACCTGTCAGGCGTGAGAGGTATGGAAGCCGTGAGCACTGCACCGAGGAGGTCCCTGAAGCGCTCCCCCAGAACACATGTGTATTGGGCCTCATGCAGCAGTATCTTCCGACGTCTACGTTCTCGAACGATCTCCATGCCAAGAAACACCGCTGTAGGACGAAGGTCCTTCATCCTATAGGCAGTCTGGAGGATAGCCTTGGCCTCCTTCACGGCCTCTAGTGAAGGAGACGCAATGAGAAGGTTATCGACATAGACTAAGATGGCGGTTAACCGCTCAGGCGTCTGTCGAATGAAGAGAGAGGGATCTGCCTCGCTCTGTACATATCTCGCATGAGTCAAGGTGCATGTGATCTTGAGGTTCCAAGACCGAGGAGACTGCTTGAGGCTGTACAAGGACTTGCGTAAGAGCGAGCCCTTGTCACCGTCCTCAAAGCCAGGTGGTTGAGCCACGTAAATCACGTCATCTAGAGAGTCATGGAGGAACGCGTTGTTCACATCCATCTAGTGCAGTTCCCAGCCATGCTGAGCCACTACACCAAACAGAGCTCGAGCTGAGGTCATGCGGCCGACAGGGGCAAATGTGTCCATGTAATCGATTCCCTCGATCTGAGAGTACCCCTTGACGACCAAGCGAGCCTTGTGGCATTCAAGCGAGCCTTGTGGCGTTCTAGTGAGCCACCCAGCTTCACTTTCTTGCAAAAGACTCACTTGATCTGAATAGTCTTCCTCTTAGGTGGAAGGTCGACTAGCTCGTAAACTCCGTGTTCTTGGATGGCACGAAGCTCATCCTCGCAGGAAGCACGCCAAGCGTCAGCATCCTATGGTAGGTCCCGCCTGGATGCGGGACCTACCACTCGCTTGGCTCCGGAGTCCAATGGTCGAAGACGACCGCCACGCTCATGGGAGTAACGTGGGCTCGAGGGGCGGACCTGAGGATCACTGACAGCCATGACCACAGCTTGTAAGGGCTCAGGCAAAGGAGGTGGTGATGTCGTACGAGGAGATGCATGTGAGGGAGACACAGGACTAGGTGTGAAAGTAGGAGCAGGTGAGGCAGGACCACGCACAGAGGCAGGAATACCGGTGGACATATCTACAGTCACAGGAGTACACAAGTATACGAACATGGGTACCTGTGGGATGTGAGGGAAAAGGGGTAGAAGCCGGTTGTGTTTGAGAGGTCTCAGGGCCGACAGCGATGATCGCTGGGTTATCAAGAGCCGGAAACCTAGAAGTGGAGGGAGCTCGAACGGACACATTGTCAATGCGCCGGATAACAACGGTCTAGAAAATGGGTCCCGACATGGGAGGCAGCCATCCGCTCTTGGTATTGCAACCAAGATAACATATCACCCTCGAACAAGGGATCCACGCTTTAGGTTCGTTTGGTTTGCAATCTCACGAAGTCCGCATGTTGGTCTTTAGTGTCTACCTTTGGTTGGACACTCTGTGAGGAGTCTCAAAGGCAAGAACTGTAAATGGATGCATGCAAGGTACAGGCTTTTACACTTGTGGAGCTTTGCTAAAGCTTCTGCTTGTAGTGGCTCCACTGGAGCCAACCTCAACCTACAGTCCTACTTGGCGCGTCNACATATCACCCTCGAACAAGGGATCCACGCTTTAGGTTCGTTTGGTTTGCAATCTCACGAAGTCCGCATGTTGGTCTTTAGTGTCTACCTTTGGTTGGACACTCTGTGAGGAGTCTCAAAGGCAAGAACTGTAAATGGATGCATGCAAGGTACAGGCTTTTACACTTGTGGAGCTTTGCTAAAGCTTCTGCTTGTAGTGGCTCCACTGGAGCCAACCTCAACCTACAGTCCTACTTGGCGCGTCCTTAGACCGCCAAGTGTCATCCTCAAGGCAAGCTCTAGTAAGCTTCCTAGAAGCTTCCTGTCCCAGTTTTGGCCACCAAGAAAATTGCGGCCGTCGTGGGGTTTGAACCCTCAACCTTTTATTTGAGACTCCGGCGCCTATTCAACCAAGCCAAAAAGGTTTGGTTCCTATGATGAGCCACAGGGGACATACCCATTATGGGCAGTGCATTCCTGGCCCATCTCATAACAGACCAAGGGGACATACTCCATAGAGCAGTGCATGCCTTGTCTGTATGTGTAGCTAGCTAGCTAGGCACTGGACAAGGTGCATACTATTTCAACAAATCTCTCCCTTGCACCTCTGTCCATTTGTCGCTTACTGGGCTCCATCAATTCCTTGGGACTCACCCTTCCTCTGTCACACTCCTCATGCCAAATCCACGAATGCCTGCATAGTGCAAGTCGCTCTCCAACGACTTGGTCATGCAGTCAGCAAGCATGCTCTTGGTTCTGCATTGCTGCAAGTCCACCACGTTCCTCATGACCAGGTCACGTGAGTAGTGGTGTTATATGTCGATGTGTTTCGTTCGTCGGGAGATGATCTCATCTTCAGCCATCGAGATGGCGCTCATGTTGTCCACGTGTACGACCGTGGCATCCTTCTATGGCACTGTCATCTTGCCAAGCAGGTTGCACAGCCATTCAGTCTCCTTGCACACCTCCGGCAAAGCAACGTACTCTGCCTCAGCCGTGGACATGAAAACATAATCTTGCTTCTTGCTGGCCCATAAGATGGCAGCGTCATTCAAGATGTACACGTATCCCGAGGTGGATTTCCTGTCGTCAAGATTTCCTCCCCAGTCAGCGTCAGTGTAGCACTTCAAGTGAAGGGGGTCCATTCCTTCTTGGCCTCCAAGGACGAGGCCCATGTGACATTTCTTCTGCAGGTAGCACAAGATGCGCTTGACTGCCTGCCAATGTTGTGGCCCAGGGTTGGCCATGAATCTGCTCACTTGTCCCACAGCATAGCAAATGTCCGGATGAGTCCCTACCATGGCGTACATGATGCTATCCACGGCGGACTGGTAGGAGGTGTCTTGCATCTCCCTTTGTTCTGCTTCGTTGCTTGGCAACATGGAGGCCTTCAGCTTTGTGTCGGTCATCATTGGGGTGCTGACAGGTTTGTAGTCTTCCATGTGGTAGCGCTTCAGTACCTCACCAATGTACTTGGTTTGGTTGAGTTCGATGGTGCCTGCTACTCGGTTGCAGTGGATGGCAATCCCGAGGTAGTACTCGAGAGGACCCATGTCCTTCATCTTGAACCTTTTGCTGAGGTCAGACTTCATCTCATCCAGCAGCTCGACCGAAGACAAGCAGATGATCAAATCATCCCCATACAACACAACCAGCATCAGCCATCTCCCATCATCACGCACATACATGCTCGGGTCATTCTGGCAATGCGCAAAGGAGAGGCCGGTCATGAAACTGTCCATCTCTTTGTACCACATCCTTGGGGCCTGTTTCGGCCCGTAGAGCGTTTTCACCAACTTGCACACCCTGCCCTTGGGAGCTTTGACTCCTTTGGGAACCTCCATCAACACTTCCTTGTCGAGCTTCCCATAAAGAAAAGTTGTTTTGACGTCCATCTGGTGTATCTCCACGTTCTTTGCGGCAGTAATTCCAAGGATAGAGCGGATGGAGGCAAAGGTCACGACGGGCATGAACGTCTCATCGTACTCGGAGCCTGGGCGTTGAGAGAATCCCTTAGCCACTACCCTTGCCTTGAACTTGTCGATGCTGCCGTCTTGCTTCTTCTTCACTCGGAGGACCCACTTGCATCCCACCACGTGGGCCTTGTCGGGTCTATCCACCAGCACCCACGTGCCGTTCTGGACAATGGACGCGAGCTCGCTGTCCACTGCCTCCTTCCACTTGGCCGCATCTGGGCCATTCATCGCCTCCGCCACTGTGGATGGCTGTCCCTGAGCCATGCACAACCAATGAGGGCCAGTTCAATCGTCCTCATATCGCAAAGGTGCTCTCTTTGGTCGCAAACTGCGCCGGGTAGTGGTGCGGCTTCTTGCTTTGGTGCTGGTGCTTCCATAGGTGGTGGTTTGTCGTCGTCGTCAGAAGAGTCATCAGACTCCAAGTCAGACTCGGAAGCCTCGGACGCCTCGGTATCCGCGTCCATGTCAGATGCTGCGTTATCCTCCACAGTTGCTCTCCCATTCCCACCACCTGCTGGCAAAGGGAGCCAGTTGTCGGGTGCTTGGTCTCCGGACTCAAGCAACACTATCCACTCTCCCGCTTTGGGAGCGAGGTTCGGGTCCAGCAGTTCTCCCTTTTCAAGGGTGCATTCGTCGAACATGACATCGTGACTCCTCACAAGCTTGCCTGCTGCCTGGTCCTAAAGCCGATAGGCTTTGTGTGATGTGTCGTACCCAACCATGACGCACTTCCTGGAACGTGCGTCCAGCTTGCCTCCACCTTCTCCCGACTGGATTTTCACCCATGCAGTTCACCCAAACACCTTCAGATGAGATGCGTTGGGTTTCTTTCCCAACCATGCTTCTTGTGGGGTCTTTAGCTGCTTGTCCTGCTCCTTTCCACACTTCCGCAAGGCGGTTGCTGGTGTAAGATTCAAGAGGTAGCAGGCCGTTGTTGCTGCTTCTGCCCAAAAGCGAGGTGGGAGCTTGGCGTCGAAGAGCATGCTTCGCACCATGCCGAGTAGGGTCTGGTTCATCCTCTCGGCAACACCGTTGCTTTAAGGGTTGTAAGGGGTGGTTTCCTCGTGGCGGATGTCATGATGCTTGAGCCAAGCTTTGCATGCCTCGTACTTACCCCTGTTGTCACTTCAGAGCGTCTTCATCTTCTTGGACATTTGCCGCTCTACCATAGCAACGAACTCGAGGAGTTTCTCCTTGACCTCTCCCTTTGTTTTGAGGAAGTAGATCCACAACTTGCGACTGTGGTCGGCAATGAAGGTTAGGAAGTACTTGCTTCCTCCGTTAGACGGTGTATGGAAGGGTCCACACACGTCACTGTGTATCAGTTCCAAGACATGATCCGCTCGTTGACCTCCTCTCCCAAACGACTTCTTTTTTGTCTTCGCTTGGAGGCATGGTTCACACAATGCACACCCTCCGCCGTGCTTCATGGTGCACCCTTCCATTCCGCGGACTACCTCTTGCTCCTGCATCTTCTGCAGCGTGCTATTGGTCACATGGCAAAATCGCCGGTGCCACAGCTCAGCGTCAGTGTCCTTGGTTGATGTGGCGGCCGCAGCGGTCGCCGGTGGTGCATCCTTTGGCTCCGGTGCCACTGTCTTGGTGGCACATGTGGGTCCCTCATCCAACGCCTTGGTGACTTTGGTTTGAAGCACGAAGAGGACATCGACTCTTGGAACTTGAAGCATGAGATCGTCTTTGGTGTACAAAATCTGGATGTCCTCATTTTTTGGGGCCACCGCTTCCTTGTTGGTGAACACCACTGTCATGTTGTTGTCGGTGATTTGTGAGACAGAAAGTAAGTTGGCTACGAAGGAGAGCATGTACACCACCTTTTGAAGGTTGACCGCCTTCTCCGCACCGTTCACGTTGAACGTGATCACCTTGTCCCCTTCGTCCATGGCTTGGACGGCGCCGCCATTTGCACACTTGATGCGCAAGACAGATTCGGCCATGGAGACAAATCCACCCTTCTCTTTTGATGAGTGGTGGTTGGTGCCCTAGTCAAGGGCGAATGCCCCGGGCCTAAGGATCGCTGCGCCCTTCATGGGCAGCCCCCTAGCCATCATGTTGGTGAGCTCCTTCTCCTTTCCACCTTTGCTCCCGCCTTCTTTCTTGGGACTACGGCATTCCCTAGCCCAGTGCCCAGCCTTGCCACAGTTGTGACAGTTGCCGGGCTTCTTGGAACTCTTCCCGCCACCGTTGCCTTTCCCTCCACCGCCACCGCTTCCGCTGTTGCCTTGACTGGAGCGAGAGCTTGCACCTTGTCCACCAAAGCGAGAGGCATAGGCTGAAATGTTTGCCTCACTACCACTGCGTCGCATGGACTCGTTGCGGACGTGTTCG